>JAODAL010030888.1:0-49274 GCA_025379985.1 Phyllomedusa bahiana | reverse complement strand
ATGCAAAAATCAAAAAAAAAAAAAAAAAATATTAATAAACAAACACTCACACACCTTCTACCCCAGGGGGGAGCGATTGTTTAGTAAAAAACTTCACATGGATAAGAACCAGTAAAACCATAGCAGAAAAGCCTCACACCATACAAGGGGATTGCTCTAGTCAAAAAACTGATAAAAAACCCACCCCCACACGTACCTCTATGGGGGGGGAGATTGTAGTTTACAATTGCAATAAAAAGGCTTTATAGAATGTCATTTTAAAAGGGGCACCAAACCCGGCTTAAAAGCTATTGGTGACCCCATCTCGGGGGGGACAAGTATTCGGGTCCCTGGAAATAAGGCATGTAGCGCCCCCCCCTCTCTCCCAATTTTAAAATTCACCACTCCAACCTTTTTGTGCCCCCTTCCTCCCCTGTGAGAAGGGGAGCCCTCGGGCCTACTTTTACCTACTCGTTGTCCCGGCCCTGCCCATACTATTTGATTGAGCACATGTTCCAAGTGTCCAACACAAAATACTCACGCTCCCTGCTCCCCAGTATTACAGGGCAAAAATATATACTGGAAAAAATCAAATATGAATTATTAGTTGATACTTTGGCCAAAATACACAACTCAAATCAAAGGTTCTTACCGCTTTTAACTGTATAATGGGCACTCTAAATAAGCCTACATAATATAATAACATAAAATAAAAACTTATATTATCATAGTATCATAATGTACCATTGTGACACTAGCAATCACCCCCCTAATGGATAGTAGGCTGTGAGTGATTGTTTATCAATATTTTTGCACCTTAGCAATCTCCCCTGTATGGCACTGAGGCTTTTCTGCATACCGGTGTGAACTGGTTCTTATCAAATGTGCAGTTTTTCACTAAGCAATTGCCTCCTCATGGATAGTATTATCAGTTTATCAGCACTTTTGCACGTTTTTATCCAATGTTCAATTTTTTGCTAAGTAGTTTCCCTCCTCATGAATAGTAGGTGTGTGAGTTGTTGCTTTTTAGTACTTTTGCACCTTCCTATCCGAAGTGCATTTTTTTACTATGCAGTTGCCCCCCCTCATGGATGGTAGATGAATAAGTAGTAGTTCATTAATATTTTGCACCTTAGCAATGTCCTCTATATAGTATTGTGGCTTTTCTGCATACTTGTGTGAACGGGTTTTTATTCAATGTGCAGTTTTTCACTAAACAAATCACTTCCCTCATGGATAGTAGGTGTGTGAGTTGTTGTTGTTTATCAGATTTTTGCACCCTTTTTTTCCAAAAGTCCCTGTATGGTACTAAGCTTTTTGCTTACGGAGTGAATGGTCTTAGCAATGTGCAGTTTTTTTTTTTTCCTACAGTTTGAGGGTGAACTTGTCATTTGGGCCCCATCTTCCCAAACCATCATAAAATTGGTGGGGGGGCCAACCTCGTCTGGAGGCACCGCAGCTCTTGGCCATGGTGCACATAAGGAATAAGGTTCAGATCTGCTGCATCTATATTACTTCATCTGGTGACAGAAGGACATCAGAATTATAACAAATGTCTATTTAGGGATGCCCTCTCTTTTCAGATACAGTAAAGGATATATTTCAAGTCCAAATTTTTCAATTCCCAGATAAATGACAAAGGTGACAGTTTGCCAGGAAAGGCTGGAAACACTGATTTATGCAGCACTGTATTAAAAGGGTATTCAGAGCCTGATCAAAGGTAATACTGGCCAATGGACGCTATTTGTTCCGTGAAGATGACGGGCGCCACTCCCCTGTTTTTGGAACTCCCAAGTCGTGTGAAGCACTTGGATTTTTCATTTAAACCGACACTTTCGGGGCCCTTTCCAAAATTGGGGGGCAGGGGCCAGAGGTGGAACCCCACACCAATCTCATTTTGAGAATTCCTATCAATTCCCATTGAAGTTTTTGGGGGAACAACCCTTTTTAAAGGGGTTTTGCCACGATCTAATTTTTGTGGGGACCCTTTAAAATGGGTTTTAAAAATCTTTTTTAATATTTTCAAAAAAAAAAGTGAATCAGTGAGAGCTCAGCTTCCTTACATGCCCTTTTTCCGACAGTTTACTTAGATATGCCCAGGAGCTGACAGGAGGGGATCTGGGTGCTCTTGCCTGTTTTTAAATTCTTATCTGAAGCAGGGGAAAATGAATGACTTTGAAGGGGGTGGGGAGAAAATTCTTTGTCTTTTGTTTTGAGAATCCCTTTGGTTTTTTAAAGTAAATTTTCTTAGTAAAAAACCAGAAATCCCTCAACACTGCCACCCCCCTCCCCCTTCCCTTGCACCCGAATGAAAAAGGGTGCCTGCTGAGCTTATTTTCCCGAGCAAATAAAGGGGAAATAAAAAGGGAAAACTTGTGCACATACATTTCCCTCGGGGTTAGCCAAGTTTGTCAAAAACAGAGGGGGCGAGTATCAGGCGTGATGGGATGGAGCGATGACATCACAGAGGAGGTACATATTGTATCTGTGTGAGTGTGTAAGTCAGTGAGACTCGCTTCTCCCGGTGCTGTGATCATGTTTGCCCCTGTTTTGACCTCAACTTTGGGGATGGTAGACCGAAAATTCAGGCCAGCTACTTTTTAAATGCTTTCTAAAAGGCTCATGGGAATTGAGCTAGGTCTAGGCAGTGCCACTTATTCGATGTAACATTGCTCAATTTACCTTCAACTCACTGAGCCTTTGGCTGGGTTCACATGGCGTATGACGGCGCATACAGTGCGCGCCGCAATACACGTTCATTGCACTATTGAAATTACGCACTTGCAAGCGCATAATTTCAACAGCACAAACAACAAGCAATAGTCAAGAGACAGATTTCTGCCTCCTATACTTAACTCTGTTATAGGGCTTATACGCCTGAAAGCATTGACATGTCCATTCTTTTCAGATGTGTGCTAAATTACCATCATAACATACACGGGGTGTGGTTAACGCTGCATAGTTTACATTAAAGTCTATGGCAGGTGTATTGAACATTGTTTGGGGCGTATTTCAGCACTTATTTCGTTGAAATTACACACGGAATATGAGCAAAAATATATGTCACAAAACACACTATTTTTACACCCATTACAATGTAAATGGGATTACAGCCAACCAGATATTCATCTGCAGACAGCTGTTTCAGAGCGTTGCCCCTCATCAGTGCAGAGAAGAATACTGGTTGGCGAGGTGAGTTGAAAGGAGTAATCTTCCTCATTAGGGAGAGGCAACCTGTAGGTGTGTGGAGAATTATATACCATGGTTCCTCCACTGAAATTTTAATATATTTTAAAGGGATCATGGGAAATGAGCTAGGACTTTTAAGAACCACCCATTGGATGTAGCATTCTTCAATTCACATTCAACTCACTGAACCTTGCAATGTAAATGATTATCAGGTTGGATCTAATCCCATTCACGTTGCAAGTCTCAGTGAGTCAGATGTGACGTGAAGAACACTACATCCAATAGGTGGCGCTGCAAAGTCCTAGATCATTTCCCATTAGCTCTTTAGAATATATTTACGTTTCAGTGGAGCGACTAATGGTGTATAAGCCTCCACACATCTGCTTGCGGCCTCTCCCTGATGAAGAACGTTACCCCTTTCGAGCTACCTCTAGAGCCTCTCACACATCCAAACAGATGATGATCTGGTTGGCTCTAATCCCATTTACATTGCAATACTCAGCAAATCAGATGTGAATTGAGGAACACTACAACCAATAGATGGTGCCGCAGAGTCCTAACTCATTTCCCATGAACCCTTGAGAATGTGTTTAAATTTCAGTGGAGCAATTAATGGTGTATAAATCTCCATACACCTACATGATGTCTCCCTAATAAGAAACATTACCCCTTTTAAGCTAACCCTATAGCCTCTCACCGAGCCAACCTGTATTCTACTATTCTGCTCTGATGATTTGGAAACACCCTAAACAGCTGTCTGCAGATGAGTATCTGGTTGGCTCCAATCCCATTTACATTGCAGGGCTCTTTGAGTCGGATGTGACTTGAGAAATGCTGCATCCAGTAGGTGGCATTGTAGAGTCCTAGCTTATTTCCTAAGAGCCCTTGAGAGTATGTTTAATTTTCAGTGGAGCTACTAATATCATTTCAGTCTCCACACACTTACATGGTGCCTCTCCCTAATGAGGAACATTACCCCTAGATCCTCTCATCTCGTCAGCCGGTACTCTACTCAGCACTGATGAGGGGCAAACATCCTAAACAGCTGTCTGCAGATGAGTATCTAGTTGGCATCAATCCTATTTACATTGAGTACGATGTGACTTGAGGAACGCTACATCCAATAGGTGGCGCTGCATAGTGCCCTTGAGAATATACCGTATATACTCGAGTATAAGCCGAGTTTTTCAGCACAAAAAATGTGCTGAAAAATCCCCCCTCGGCTTATATTCGAGTCACTGTTGGCGCTCAGGTGCTGCAATGGCCCGAGTGCCGACAGGGACGCTTCAGCTATATGCGGCTCCTCAGGGAGCACATATAACTGAAGGCCGAGTGAGCGCACAGTGTCCGGACGCTGCGCTGGCCCGGGTACTGTCCGCATCCCTTCACCTATATGCGACTCCTCCGGAGCGCATATAGGTGAAGGGATACCACTGCGGGGCACAGAGCGAGCGCTCCGTGCTCCGCAGTGGCCTCCGGGCGGCCGCAAGCAGACTGGCGGCCGCCCGCAGTTTCCGGCACAGGTAGGTGTGTCATCACGCTGTGTGCGCGGCCTGATGATGTCACCGCCTGTGGCGGGAAGACAGGACAGCGCGCGGGAGCCCGGAGCAGCGAGAGGCTGGGAGCGACGAGGGAGACGGAGCAGCGGAGGAGCCAGTAAGTGTTTTTTTTTTGTTTTTTTAAACTTCTCTGATACCTGCTATGCCTACAGCTGCCTATACCTGCCTACAGCTGCCTATACCTGCCTACAGCCGGCCCTACATCTGCCTACAGCTGCCTATACCTGCCTACAGCCGGCCCTACATCTGCCTACAGCTGCCTATACCTGCCCTACAGCTGCCTATTACTGCCTACAGCCGGCCCTACAGCTGCCTATACCTGCCTACAGCTGCCATACCTGCCTACACTGCCTATACCTGCCTACAGCCGGCCCTATACCTGCCTACAGCTGCCTATAGTCCCCCTATGCCTACAGCTGCCTATACCTGCCCTATACCTGCCTACAGCTGCCTATAACCTGCTCCTCTACCTGCCTACAGCCGGCCCTATACCTGCACTATTATACCTGCCTACAGCTGCCTATCAAGCTACAGGCCCCTAATACCTGCCTACAGCCGGCCCTATACCTGCCTACAGCCGGCCCTAAACCTGCACTATACCTTCAGCTATACAGCCTGCCCTATACCTGCCTAATGGGCCATATACCTGCCTATAATCTGCTTAGGGGGACTTATAACTGCCTATTACATGCCTATGGGGCCATATACGTGCCTTTTGGGGCATATCGCCTATACCTGCATATAAGGCCATATATCTGCCTATTATTTCCTATGGGGGACATTAACTGCCTATGTAATTTTATTGGTATCCATTTTTATTTTTAAAATTTACCAGTAGCCGCTGCATTTTCTACCGTAGGCTTATACTCGAGTCAATAAGTTTTCCCGCTTTTTGGGGCAAAAGTAGGTGCCTCGGCTTATACTCGGGTCGGCTTATACTCGAGTATATACGGTATTTAATTTTTTGTGGAGCGACTAATGCTGTATAACACCCCACACACCTCCATAATGCCTCTCCCTAATGTTAGCCCTTCAGTGCTTTCTAATACCTAGTAGGATTACGACAGTGACTGCAGCTGAGGACAACCTACACCGGCTGAGGAGAAGCTGCGGACATGCTGCGAGTCTTGGAAGGTATCAATCATGGGTGTTCTTTAATAATAGAGAACACAAGAAATGCAAAAAAAAACAAGTCAACAATTGTGAGGATGTACAGGCGGCCTAAACAACCCAAAAGGAGTTGATTAGTTACATCAACCCCAGTAAACACCAAATGTAAAAATAGCATGTAAATAGCGTGTGTAGTCTAAAACCTAACCTTTAATAAATTATTTTTAAAATGTATTATTCTCGATTTCAAATTCATGTAGATAAATGGTATAGCATAACCATGAAAGATATGCGGCAGTGTTGGTTCATAAATGTGA
The DNA here is from genome assembly GCA_025379985.1 of Phyllomedusa bahiana. Classification (NCBI taxonomy): domain Eukaryota; kingdom Metazoa; phylum Chordata; class Amphibia; order Anura; family Hylidae; genus Phyllomedusa; species Phyllomedusa bahiana. The sequence continues at coordinate 43,120 of JAODAL010030888.1, read as the reverse complement.
AAATGGGACAAGGAGAAATTCCCAAATAATCCCTACTTAAAAGATAGGGAGAAATATACAGGGTAACTGCCCCGAAAAGGACGGCCCAGTCCGGATCCTGTCCCTATTGTACACTAACTGCTACACTCGCCCTCAAAAAGATACAACGTCCCAACATGTTTCGATTTGTCAGCGGGGTTATGACAGTGACTGCAGCGGTGGACAACCTATACCGGCAGAGGAGAAGCTGCGGACATGCTATGAGTCATGGAAGGCAATCGAGCACGGGTGTTCTTTAATAACAGATGACATAAGAAATGAAAAAAAAAATAAAAACAATTGTGGGGATGTACAGGCGGCCTAAACTACCCAAATGGAGTTGATTAGTTACATCAACCCCAGTAAACACCAACTTCAAAAATAGCACGTTTAAAAAGGGTGTGTACTCTAAAAATAACCTTTAATAAATTATAAAAAATATTTATTCCCCATTCCAAATTCATTGAAAAGTATAGCATAACCACAAAAAATATGCGGCACTATTGGTTAATAAATGTGAAAATGGGGCAAGAAGAAAATCCCTATAAATCCCTACTTTAAAGACAGGGAGAAATATACAGGGTAACTGCCCCGAAAAGGACGGCCCTGTCCAGATCTTGTCCCTATTGCACACTAACTGCTACACTCACCCTTAAACAGATACAATGTCCCAACATATTTCGATTTGTCAGCGGGGTTATGACAGAGGAGAAGCTGCGGACATGCTCCGAATCTTGGAAGGCATCGAGCACAGGTGTTCTTTAATAATAGAGGACATAAGAAATGAAGAAAAAAGTCAACAATTGTGAGGATGCACAGGCGGCCTAAACTACTCAATTGGAGTTGATTAGTTACATCAACCCCAATAAATACCCAATTCAAAAATAGCACGTAAATAGGGTGTGTAGTCTAAAACGTAACCTTTAATAAATTATTTTCAAAATATATTATTCTCGATTCCAAATTCATGTAGACAAATGGAATAGCATAACCACAAAAAATATGCTGGTTGATAAATGTGAAAATGGAACAAGAAGAAAATCCCAAATAATCCCTACTTGAAAGATAGGGAGAAATATACAGGGTAACTGCTCCGAAAAGGACGGCCCTGTCCGGATTCAGTCCCTATTGCACACTAAGGCCTCGTTCACACGGCTTATTTGTCCGCGGATTGGCACCGTAGTCCGCGCCGGATTTGCGCTGCAGTACGGCGCCAATCCGTCGGAGTAATTACGGTAATCCACTGCTCTCATAGAAAACAGTGGATTCCGTCGCTCCTCCCCGCTCGGCGAATCCACCGCGGGGGGAGAAAGTGACACGCACATTATTTACGGCGCGTACACGCCGTAGATAATGACAGTCTAAGGGGCCGGGGAGCGGCGCCCCCGCCGCGCTCCGCCCCCGCCGCGCTCCGCCCCTTATTCACGCCGGATTTGCGAGCGCAATCCGGCTCACAAATCCGCCGTGAATAAGCCGTGTGAACACGGCCTAACAGCTACACTCGCCCTTAAACAGATACAATGTCCCAACATGTTTCAATTTGCCCGGGGGATTATGACAATGACTGCAGCGGAGGACAACCTATACCGCCAGAGGAGAAGCTGTGGATATGCAGGCATCAATCATGGGTGTTCTTTAATAATAGAAGACATAATAATTGAAAAAAAAGTCAACAATTGTGGGGATGTACAGGCAGCCTACACTACCCGAAAGGAGTGTGTACTCTAAAACATAACCTTTAATAAATTATTTTAAAAATATATTATTCTAGATTCCAAATTCATGTAGAAAAATGGTATAGCATAACCAGGAAATAGAGGCGTAACTTGAAGCTCTTGGGCTCCAGTGCAAAAAGTGGAATAGGGCCCCCAGTTATCATGTGTTATTTATAATACTAGCGTCTTCCTATGTGGCAGGAGGGCTCTTGGGCCCCATCAGCCTGCAGGGCCCGGTAGCGACTGCTATCTCTGCACCACCTGTAGCTATGCCCCTGCCAGGAAAAATATGCGGCAGTGTTGGTTAATAAATCCCTACTTGAACGATAGGGAGAAATATTGAAGGTAACTGCCCCGAAAAGGACGGCCCTGTCCGGATTCTGTCCCTATTCCACACAAACAGCAACACACACCCTTATACATATACAACATCCCAACATGTTTCGATTTGTCCGGGCGGTTATGACAATGACTGCAGCGGAGGACAACCTATACCGGCAGAGGAGAAGCTGCGGACATGCAGGCATCGAGCACGGGTGTTCTTTAATAATAGAGGACATAAGAAATAAAAAAAAAATCAAGTCAAGCAATTGTGAGGATGTACAGGCGGCCATTAAGAGGCAAAATGGGACAAGAGGGAGAGTAACCTGACCAGTTAGAGGAGAGAATACGCTTGCAGCGTAACGTGGGGTGTAACACAAGGGTTATTCATCAGATTTGTGGAAGCCGGAGAGAACATTACACTGTCTCCTTTTTCTGTAGAGGCTTTTATAATGCACCAGATATATCAAAGGGCTTTCAGAGAAAATAGAAAAAAATCCACCTTGTTCCCTATAATCACACAGTGATCCCATTGATCAGTTCCATTTCTTATCAGGTCTTACTGCCTGGATGGGTGGAAGGTAAGCCGACTGTCAATGATGGACTGAGATAGGAAGAGCAGGTGATGTGCAAATCTATCAGGTCCACCCAGCGCATATCAATGAGTACACCCACACTCTGCTCACGAGAGACACCCCCACAGTAGACGTGCGCACCAAGGTGTGGGAAGAGGAAAAGCCTGGACTGGTGCATTGTGCTAAACTGTAAACAAGAAAAAATCTCCAAACTCCTGCCGCTGTTGATTCATCTCTTGCATGTAATTAAACAAATCTATTTCCTAAAATGATGCGCTCCTTCGTTTTCTCTAAAGGTTGAAGGAAAGCTCAGTATTAAATGGAGCTACTCAATATGCAATGCATGTATTTCTGTGACATTTTGCACTCCAGTGCTACACGGTATGTAGATGTGCACCCTTAAAGGGGACTTGTGACATCTCTTCATCTGTCCATTTTAGTAAATCCTTGTGCTACATGTGAAATAACAATCCTGCAGCCTCTTCTCCTATAACTCTGTGCTATTCCTCTGTTATTCCTCCTGCAGCCTCTTCTACTATAACTCTGTGCTGTTCCTCTGTTATTCCTCCTGCAGCCTCTTCTCCTATAACTCTGTGCTGTTCCTCTGTTATTTCCCCTACAATCCTGCAGCCTCTTCTCCTATAACTCTGTGCTGTTCCTGTTATTCCTCCTCCTGCAGCCTCTCTCCTATAACTCTGTGCTGTTCCTCTGTTATTCCACCAGCAGCCTCTTCACCTATAACTCTGTGCTGTTCCTCTGTTAATCCTCCTGCAGCCTCTTCTCCTATAACTCTGTGCTGTTCCTCTGTTATTGCTCTACAATCTTGCAGCCTCTTCTCCTATAACTCTGTGCTGTTCCTGTTATTCCTCCTGCACCTCTTTCCTATAACTCTGTGCTGTTCCTCTGTTATTCCTCCTGCAGCCTCTTCTCCTATAACTCTGTGCTGTTCCTCTGTTATTCCTCCTGCAGCCTCATCTTCTCCTATAACTCTGTGCTGTTCCTCTGTTATTCCTCCTGCAGCCTCTTCCTATACCTCTGTTCTGTTCCTCTGTTATTCCTCCTGCAGCCTCTTCTCCTATAACTCTGTGGTTTTTCTCTGTTCTTCCTCTTGGAGCCTCTTCTCCTATAACTCTGCGCTGTTCCTCTGTTATTCCTCCTGCAGCCTCTTCTCCTATAACTCTGTGCTGTTCCTCTGTTATTCCTCCTGCGGCCTCTTCTCCTATAACTCTGTGCTGTTCCTCTGTTATTCTCCTGCAGCCTCTTCTCCTATAACTCTGTGCTGTTCCTCTGTTATTCCCCATGCAGAATCTTCTCCTATAACTCTGTGCTGTTCCTCTGTTATTCGACAGTAAATCCTGCAGCGTCGTCTCCTATAAACTCTGTGCTGTTCCTCTGTTATTCCTCATGCAGCCTCTTCTCCTATAACTCTGTGCTGTTCCTCTGTTATTCCTCCTACAATCCTGCAGCCTCTTCTCCTATAACTCTGTGCTGTTCCTACTGTTATTCCTCCTGCAGCCTCTTCTCCTATAACTCTGTGCTGTTCCTCTGTTATTCCCCCTGCAGCCTCTTCTGTTCCTCTGTTATTCTCCTGCAGCCTCTTCTCCTATAACTCTGTGCTGTTCCTCTGTTATTCCTCCTGCAGCCTCTTCTCCTATAACTCTGTGCTGTTCCTCTGTTATTCTCCTGCAGCCTCTTCTCCTATAACTCTGTGCTGTTCCTCTGTTATTCTCCTGCAGCCTCTTCTCCTATAACTCTGTGCTGTTCCTCTGTTTTTCCCCCTGCAGCCTCTTCTCCTATAACTCTGTCTGTTTCCTCTGTTATTCCTCCTGCAGCCTCTTCTTATAACTCTGTGCTGTTCCTCTGTTATTCCTCCTGCAGCCTCTTCTCCTATAACTCTGTGTGTTCCTCTCTTATTCCTCCTGCAGCCTCTTCTCCTATAACTCTGTACTGTTCCTCTGTTATTCCTCCTGCAGCCTCTTCTCCTATAACTCTGTGCTGTTCCTCTGTTATTCCTCCTGCAGCCTCTTTTTCCTATAACTCTGTGCTGTTCCTCTGTTTATTCCCCTGCAGCCTCTTTCTCCTATAACTCTGTGCTTTTCCTGTTATTCTCCCTGCAGCCTCTTCTCCTATAACTCTGTGCTGTTCCTCTGTTATTCTCTGCAGCCTCTTCTCCTATAATCTGTGCTGTTCCTCTGTTATTCCTCCTGCAGCCACTTCTCAAATAACTCTGTGCTGTCTCTGTTATCCTCCTGCAGCCTCTTCTCCTATAACTCTGCCTGTCCTCTGTTATTCCCCTGCAGCCCTCTTCCCATAACTCTGCGCTGTTCCTCTGTTATTCCTCCTGCAGCCTCTTCTCCTATAACTCTGTGCTGTTCCTCTGTTATTCCTCCTGCAGCCTCTTCTCCTATAACTCTGTGCTGTTCCTGTTATTCCTCCTGCAGCCTCTTCTCCTATAACTCTGTGCTGTTCCTCTGTTATTCCTCCTGCAGCCTCTTCTCCTATAACTCTGTGCTGTTCCTCTGTTATTCCTCCTACAATCCTGCAGCCTCTTCTCCTATAACTCTGTGCTGTTCCTCTGTTATTCCTCCTACAATCCTGCAGCCTCTTCTCCTATAACTCTGTGCTGTTCCTCTGTTATTCCTACTACAATCCTGCAGCCTCTTCTATAACTCTGTGCTGTTCCTCTGTTATTCCTCCTACAATCCTGCAGCCTCTTCTTCTATAACTCTGTGCTGTTCCTCTGTTATTCCCCCTACAATCCTGCAGCCTCTTCTATAACTCTGTGCTGTTCCTCTGTTATTCCCCCTACAATCCTGCAGCCTCTTCTTCTATAACTCTGTGCTGTTCCTCTGTTATTCCTCCTGCAGCCTCTTCTCCTATAACTCTGTGCTGTTCCTCTGTTATTTCTCCTACAATCCCGAAGCCTCTTCTCTTATATCTCTGTGTTGTGCTGTTCCTCTGTTATTCCTCCTGGAAATTTATGACTGAATCGGTCAGATGGGCGTCACCATTTAAATTTTGAAAGACGTCTGTCCCTGTACACATTGACTCTGTCAGCTCTGATTGGGCAATGTCAGAATGTGCAGGACACCCCCACAATTGGTAACACCCAGCTGACAGATTCATTAGGAAATTTATAGAAGAAATAATTAAGAAACCGCACAACAGAGAGTTATAAGAGAAGATGCTGCAGAATTGTTATTTATTTGGGAACACCATAATTTACTAAAACAGGTAGGACCTGTCATAGGTCCTGTTAGAAGAGGTATTACTGCATGTGGAACTCCCATTGAAAGAAAAGAGAGTGGCACAGGCCAGCTGGTGGTCACCAGAAGGAGAAACATTAATCTCAAGACCTTCTGGATGGAAGAATGGGGCCATTTCATTTACTAATGTGTAATCTGGAAGCCAGCCGGATGGCTCCTTGGTGGATGCTGAGCTGGCAGCCCAGGTAGAAGCCTGGATTAGATAGGCTTTATCTAAACTTCAGAGATAGTTTACCAGACTTTGTGTCATGCTGGACATTGGGAGAGGAGGGCAGTCCACTGGGTTTTATCTAAGCTTCATCAATGCTTGCCAAACCTTGTGGCATGGTGGATACATGGGTAAGGGGGGTGCAGCCCAGTTTGAAGTCACTGGAAAAGTGATCTTTATCTAAGCGATATTTGCTAGACCTTATGGCATGACGGACTTTGGGGGCAGCCCATTGGGCTCCATCAAAGCTTCAGAAATAATTTGCCAGACCTTGTGGGATGGTGGACATTGGGGGACAGGCCATTGAGCTCCATCTAAGCTTCAGAGATAATTTGCCAGACCTTGTGGGATGGTGGACATTGGGGGGGCAGCCCATTGAGCTCCATCAAAGCTTCAGAGATAATTTGCCAGACCTTGTGGCATAGTAGACATTGGGAGACAGGCCATTGGGCTCCATCTAAACTTCAGAGATAATTTGTTAAAGCAGGTGGCATGGCAAACATAGGGGTGGGGGCAGGCAAGTGGAAGGCAGGAGAACAGTAGGCTTTATATAAGCCTCAGTGATATTTGCTAGACCCTGGCATAGAGGACATGGGGTAGCCCAGGTTACAGCTACTAGCATATTGGGCTTCATCTAAGCTTCAGGGATATTTGCCAGACCTTGTGACATGTATGACATTGGGAGCAGCCCATATGGAAGCAAAGAGCATAGTGGGCTCCATCTAAGCTTCAGCACTGCTTGCCAGACCTTGTGACATGATGGATGTTTGGGGGGAGGCAGTCCAGGTTGAAGCCACTAGCATAGTGGGCTACAACTATGCTTCAGGGATATTTACCAGACCTTGTGGCACAGTGGACATGGGGGGTAAGGGACAGCTTAAATAGAAGCCAGGAGCTTAGTGGGTTCCACCTTAGCCTCAGTTATATTTGCCAGACCTTGTGGCATGATGTACATTGGGTGGGAGGCAGCCAAAGTTTAAGCCAAAAGCGCAGGGATATTTGGCAGACCTTGTGGCATGGTGGACATTAGGGGATGCAACCTAAATGGAAGCCAGGAGCATAGTGGGCTTTGTCTAAACCTCAGTAATAATTGGCAGACCCTGTGGCACGGTGGATATTGGGGTATGGCAGCTCATATGGAAGCCAGGAGTTTAGTGGACTCCATCTAAGCTTCAATGATGCCTGTCAGACCCTGTGGCATGGTTGATATTGGGAGGCAGTCCAATGAAAGCCAGGGGTATAATGGGTGTTTTATCTAAGCTTCAATGATCCTTGTTGGACCTTTTCAGCAGGTTGGGAAAGGTTGGTGGGGCACTCATCTTCTGTTGAAGAGGACCTGTAATCAACCACATACTTTTTAAGCACATTTTATGCACCCGACTCCAATGAGAGAAAATTAAAAAAAAATCTATATATATCTTGCTGAATCCACTAGAAATATAATATTGTGTAAAAAAACAAGTGGACACTCACTGGTATCAGGGATGGGCGCATGTAATCCATATTTTAATGTGATAAAAACCAAATGGTCACAAAACAGTGTTGAAATAGTGTGGAAAATATTCTAGGAAATATTCTTACCTATTTGGAGCACTTGAAGCAAAATAGGCTGAACTGGATGGACGTATGCCTTTTTTCGGCCTTAGAAACTATGTAACTAAGATAAGCATCCCTTAATTTAACTGGGTTTATGTAAACATGTTGTACTATATGTATAGCTTTTGATATTAGTTTTTTGGTAAAATATTCAGTATAACCTGAAATTTTTTGATCTATCCCCCTGTATTTCCTGGTTTAATGAATCCAATAGGAAGTTTCAATGATTGACAGTCATTTCTATGCGTATGTATACAGAGATAGCTGTCAATCACTGAGTAGACCTGCCCACTGGACTCTATCACCATCTTCTGGACTTCATGACCACCTACTGGACTTCAGAACTTCCCACTGGACTCTATCACCATCTACTGGGCCATGACCACCCACTGGACTTCAGAACTGCCCACTGGACTGCATTACTGCCCACTGGACTTCAGGACTGCCCACTGGACTCTATCACCATCATCTCAAATTCATGACCGCACACTAGACTTCAGAACTTCCCACTGGACTCTATCATCATCTTCTAGACTTCATGACCACCCACTGGACTTCAGGACGTACCACTGGATCCATGACTTCCCACTGGACTTCATGACCACCCACTGGACTTCATAACTGCCCACTGGACTGCATGACTGCCCACTTGACTCTATCACCATCATCTCGAATTCATAACTGCCCACTAGACTTCAGGACTGCCCACTGGACTCTAGGACTATCTACTGCACTCTGTGACCACCCACTGGATTTTAGGATGTACCACTGGATCCATGACTGCCCACTGTACTTCATGACCACCCACTGGTCTTCAGAACTTCCCCCTGGATTCTATCACCATCTTCTGGACTTCATGACCGCCCACTGGACTTCAGGACTGCCCACTGCACTCCATGACCGCCCACTGGACTTCAGGACTGCCACCTGGACTCTAGGACTATCTACTGCACTCTGTGACCACCCACTGGATTTTAGGACCTTCCACTGGACTCCATGACCACCCACTGGGCTCTAGGACCACCCACTGTACTCCAGGACCGCCCACACTATTCTCACAACCCTATTTATAAATCTGTTCAGCTCTCCCTTCTCTAATACATGCTGTCCACCAATGGATGGATTTTTCTATTGTGTTTTTCTTGGCTATCAGTTCTGCTCACATGTGTCATTAATTTGGTTTGCTTACTCAAACACTTAGGAGATTTCCAATTCCTCCGTTCTTTTCCCACCACAAAATATTGCACCTCTTCAAAGAAACCCATTTGTTCTGCAGGATAAGAAACCATGACGCAGAGCAGATGGCTCTTAGTGCACCAATAATAACTTTGGGATTGGAGCTATAATAACTGTTCCTTGGCAGCCCAGCTGCAGGGAAATGATGTGAGACCACAGTAGCCATATCTAAGCACAATGCACTTGGATTACATCACTACCAGAGAGTTGATGTGTGCAAGACACCGAGGATATATTATTCCAGACTGAGAAGCCATCATAGATTCATCCGTCCATATTATAAACACCACATGGATCTGCAGGGTCCACACTGTAAAACTGTCAGAGATCTGAGGTTCATCTTTATCTTATATGAATATTATCTCCCAAAAGTAAGTACACCCCTCACATTTTTGTAAATATTGTATTATATTTTTTCATGGGACAACACTGAAGAACTGACACTTTGGTACAATGTAAAGTAGTCAGTGCACAGCTTGTATAACAGTGTAAACTTGGTGTGTCCTCAAAATAACTCAACATAGCCATCAATGTCTAAACCGCTGGCAACAAAAGTGAGTGCACCCCTAAGTGAAAATGGACAAATTGTGCCCAAAGTGTCAGTATTTTGTGTGGTCTCCATTATTTTCCAGCACTGCCTTAACTCTCTTGGACATGGAGGGCACTAGAGCTTCACAGGTTGCAGCCACAGGAATCCCCTTCCCTCCTCCATGACGACATCACTGAGCTGGTGGATGTTTGAGACCTTGCGCCCCTCCACCTTCCATTTGAGGATGCTCCACAGATGCTCAATAGGGTTTAGGTTTGGAGACATGCTTGGCCAGTCCAGCACCTTTATACTCCTTTCTTTAACAAGACAGTGTTCATCTTGGAGGTGTTTGAGGTTATTATCATGTTGGATACTACCCTGCGGCCCAGAAGGGAGAGGATCATGTTCTTTTTCAGTTTGTCAAAGTACATGTTGGCTTTCTTGTTTCTTGGTGTGGGGCAGCACTCATGCAGCCCCACACCATGACACTCCCACCACCATGCTTGACCGTAAATAGACACACTTGTCTTTGTACTCCTCACCTGGCTGCCGCCACACACGCTTTACACCATCTGAACCAAATAAGTTTATCTCGGTCTCATCAGACAACAGGACATGGTTTTAGTAATCCATGTCCTTAGTCTGCTTGTCTTCATCAAACTGTTTTCGGGCTTTCTTATGCATCATCTTTAGAAAAGGCTTCCTTCTGGGACAACAGCCCTGCAGACTAATTTGATGAAGTGTGCGGCGTATGATCTGAGCACTGACAGGCTGATCCTCCATCCCTGTAATCTCTGCAGCAATGCTGGCAGCACTCATCTCTGGATATCATGAGCACTTGATCGACCATGGTGAGGCCTATTTTGAGTAGAACGTGTCTTTAACACACCTGCTCCCCATTCACACCTGAGACATTGCAACACTAACAAGTCACAAGACACTGTGGAGGGACAATAGCACTTTGGGCACAATTTGCCCATTTTCACTTAGGGGTGTACGCACTTTTGTTGTCACTTATGGCTGTATTCATTTTGTTGCCAGTGGTTTAGATATTGAAGTCTGTGTTGAGTTATTTTGAGGGCACCAAATTTACACTGTTATACAAGCCGTACACTGACTACTTTACATTGTATCAAAGTGTCAGATCTTTAGTGTGGTCCCATGAAAAGATATTTACAAAAATGTGAGGGGTGTACTTACTTTTATGAGATACTGTATATTGACATCTTGAATGCAGCATTATCTCAGCCCCATGCTGTGTCTTTGTTACAGCTATTACTGGATCAATTCATACCAGCTATGCCGCCATTCAGAAACCACATAGGAGAAGGGTTTTTCCAAGAAATTCATCAATATATAGTCTAAATAAATCAATAACTTTCATCTACAATATCATAAAAATGAAGACAAAACAACATAAAAAGCGTGAAATGTCCAGAAAAGACCTACAGCTCAAGAATGAAAATGGTTCCCCTGATTCAAAAAATAGGATAATTGACCAATATTACCTATGGAGACGCCAATGACGATCCCCGTCGCCCAATGTGAAGGAGATGGGCTTCGCATACTGAGAAGGGGCACAAAAGGAAAGATCCAAACAGCCTCTATTTAAGGTGCTAGGTCCTCACAGATGGCATTGGAGTTTTTAGGGTCATTTTTCTACACCCTTGTTGGCTAACAATGCAGTTTCTCTTAAGAGAGGAGAAATGCAAAGGTTCTCCCCACCTAATAGTACAAGGTACACGCTGGGCCAGATGCAACTTAAAGGGGTTGTCTCATCTCAAAGTTTCCTAGGATGCATGAATGAAATAATGCTACTTTGCTCTGTCACTTCCTGGTCAAGCTGTCTGTAATTAGCATATGAGCTCTGTGTATTCAGACCTCTGCTAATTAGATAAATCTCATGCTGTCAGGACCAGGGAAGCTTCTGAGTTAAAGTAAACAGCAGTAATTACTGGCTTTTGTCTGAAAGATCAGATAACAAACAAGCTCTCACTGTCCGGAGTTCTGTGCTGCCGCGACCTGTGTGATGACGTCACTCCCTGCTATCAGATAGAACAAACAGCAGGGGGGGAGAAGTACACAGGTCGGTCACTTGGGGAACCAGAGAGAGCACAGAAGGTGATAAAATCACTTGTAGCTCCTTAACAAAAAAAATGAACAACGCAATATATTTGGAAAACGTCTTCATTTAGTGTTCCCAACTTGTTGAAAGTTATTCTTTGTAGTGAGACAACCCCTTTAAAGTCTTCAAGCACCAGGATAATTTAAAATAATAAAGTTTAATTCATACTATAATTGTTTCCAACCTCTGACGCGTTTCGAGCCAGTCGGCTTTGACTTGTAGAGTGGCTCGAAATGCGATGGGGGATGGGAGCATTACATTTTTAACATAGTATGAATTAAACTTTATTATTTTACATTATCCTGGTGCTGGAAAACAAACTAAGTTTTATCTAGTGGAGATTTGTCTGCTGTCCGACAACTTTCTCTTGCATCGGATTATTATTCAAGGACTGTTATTGGACTCATAGTCCATGAAGTACATCCCCAGTGGTGAGCAACAGAGCACTTTTTTACTTTTTTATTCACTATGCCACCTTTCTCCAAGAGCTGTATAGCAATTGTATATGCTGCCTCTACAGTATGTATGTCCATGGATATGGAGCCATCCAAGGTCCATTCAACCTTCTTCTAGAGCTTACCAATAGCACCAAGGCAACATCTACATGTATCATGTATTGCATATGCTGCCCCTCTAGTATGTATGTCAATGGAAATTGGACCATCCAAAGTCCATTGAAACCTCTCCTTGAACCCACTAGTAGCACTAAGGCTAAGGCAATGTCTACAGTACATATTGCATAAACTGCTTCCGTTCTATGTATGCCAATGGAAATGGGATCATCCAAAGTCCATCCACACCTCTCCTTGAGCTCACTAACAGCACTAAAGCAACATCTACAGTATGTATTGTATACACTGCTCCCATGGTATATGCCAATTTAAATGGGATCAACCAAGGTTCATTTGTTCATTCTCTCCTCTCCTGAAGTTCACTAGTAGCATGAAGGCAATGTCTACACAATATGTATTGCATACGCCTCCCTTATGACATGCATGTCAATGGAAATGGAACATCCAAGGTCCATTCAAACCTCCTCTTGAGCTCACTAGAAGCACTAAGGCAATGTCTACAGTATTTATTGCATATGCTTCCTCTATGGTATGTAGGCCAATAGAAATTGTATCATCCAAGGTCCATTCACACCTCCTCTTGAGCTTATTAACAACACTAAAGCAATGTCTACAGTATGTATTGCATATTTTTCCTCTATTGTATGTAGGGTGATAGAAATGGTATCATTCAAGGTTCATTCACACCTCTCCTTAAACCCACTAGTAACACTAAGGCTAAAGCAATGCCTAAAGTATGTATTGCATACTCTGCCCCTATGGAATTTTGGCAAATGGAAATGGGATCATGCAAGGTCTACTTACACCTCTACTTTAGCTCACTAACAGCACTAAGGCAATGTCTACAGTATGTATTGCATACACTGCCCTTATGCTATGTAGGACAATATAAATGGGACCATTCAAGGTCCATTCACTCCTCTCCTTGAATCTACTAGTAGCACTAAGGCAACCTCTACAGTATCTGTCACTTACAATGCCCCTATGGTAAGTATACCAATAGAAATGGGACCATCCAAGACCATCAAACCTCTCCTTGAGCTCACTACTAGCACTAAGGCAATGTCTACAGTATGTATTGCATTTGCTTCCTCTACGGTATGTAGGACAATAGAAATGGGATCATTCAAGGTCCATTCACACCTCTCCTTAAGCTCATTAGTAACACTAAGGCTAAAGCAATGTCTAAAGTACACTGCCCCTATGGTATGTTGGCAAATGGAAATGGGATCATGCAAGGTCTACTTACACCTCTCCTTTAGCTCACTAACAGCACTAAGGCAATGTCTACAGTATGTATTGCATATGCTTCCTCTATGGTATGTAGGTCAATAGAAATTGTATCATCAAAGGTCCATTCACACCTCTTTGTGAGCTCACTAGTAGCACTAGGGCAATGTCTACAGTACGTATTGCATGTGCTTCCTCTATGGTATGTAGGGTGATAGAAATGGGATCATTCAAGGTTCATTCACACCACTCCCTGAGCCCACTTGTAGCACTAAGGCTAAGGCAATGCCTAAAGTATGTATTGCATACACTGCCCCTATGGTACTGTATGTAGGTAAATGGAAATGGGATTATGCAAGATCCACTTACACCTCTCTTTTAGCTCACTAACAGCACTAAGGCAATGTCTACAGTATATATTGCATACACTGCCCTTATGCTATATAAGACAATACAACTGGGACCATTCAAGGTTCATTCACTCCTCTCCTTGAACCCAATAGTAGCACTAAGGTAACCTCTACAGTATCTGTCGCTTACAAAACCCCTATGGTAAGTATGCCAATAGAAATGGGACCATCCAAGACCATCAAACCTCTCCTTAAGCTTACTAATAGCATGAAGGCAATGTCTAAAGTATGTACACCCCTGATTACAGGTATTTCAGGAAGATGTGGTTATGTAATAACCTTCAGCTGCCTGCACTATGTGCCTCTCACTGTTTCTCTGTCATTCCATGCGCCTGAATGATTTCCGAGGCCCCTTTAAATGCACATGACATGTTCTGTATTCCCAGTCTTCGTCACCTGTCACTTTTACCTGCAAGGTCATGCTTCAAGACAGCCAATATCCAGCACACATTTCTTCATCTAGCCATGGCCAGGCGCTCAATAGATTATCCCCACTCCAATCTATAATGAAAGCTTCTAACAGACTCTTCTGCTCCACTCAATCCTCTTGTCATGCCGTCGTTCCTCTTTGTCATACTCCGCGCTGCTCCCCTTTATGTTTTATCATTTAATTTAAACTCCCGGCATCTCAAATACAGCAAAAAAAAAGTGAATTTCAGAAATAAATTTTCAATCATTTACAGTAACGTTGAAGTTCTGAGATTGCGTGCTTCTTTACCGCTCATGTTCTAATAGACAACAGCCCTCTAAAATATTGCCACTTCACTACTTCGATTGATGGTAGACCTCCCTGGGCTATGAGTGACATGTCCAAAGGCATAGACTTTGCTAACTGTGATTTAGCATGAAACAAAATAGAAAATGGCAATAATATGCTCCATGTCTAAATATGCTTTCTGACACAAAGTGACAGATTGTTACTTAAACTACTATACGCTCGGGTAAAAAGCGGAATTTCTTTTTGCCGCTATTTATGAGGGAGTCCAAAGGTTTCCTAAGGACTCCCCCTATGAATAGTGACAAAGAGAAAATCCTGAAACAGCTAAAATGAACAGGGAGTGCCCAGATTTGAAATTATTTACTAGATTTGACTATGGTGGATCTCAACATACTTAGGCCGTGGATCATGATACTGTCAATGTTACTGACCAAATACAAGCACTCTGACTAGGAGCAACCAGTGGAGTCGATTCTTGGGGCCCACCAGTGGAGTTGATTCCTGGGCCCACCAGTGGAGTTGATTCTTGAGGCCCACCAGTGGAGTTGGTTCTTAGGGCCCACCAGTAGGGCTGTTTCTTGGCGCCCACCACTAGGGTTGTTTCTTGGGGCCCACCAGTAGAGTTGACTCTTGGGGCCCACCAGTAGAGTTGATTCTTGGGGCCAACAAGTGATAATTCTTGGAACCCACCAGTGGAGTTGATTCTTGTAGTCAAATAGTGATGTTGATTCTTGGAGTTCACCAGTAGAGCTGATTCTTGAGGCCACCAGTGGAGTTGATTCTTGGATCCCACCAGTGAAGTTGATTATTGGGGTCCACCAGTGGAGTTGATTCTTGGAGCCAACCATTGGAGTTGATTCCTGGGGCCCACCAGTGGAGTTGATTCTTGGGGTCCAATAGTGGAGTTGTTTCTTCAGTGCAGATAATTTCTGGGGTCCATCCTACAGCTACTGTACAACACTGCACATACTGTACTCTGATTGATAAGCAGCCCTAGACTACCAAGCTGGGGACAGAAGCAGCTGAAGAAGAATAAAGAGGTCCAGGTGCCGGAAGCCAGAGGGGTCAGTAAGCCTCCCAGCCCAACACACAGAAGCAGGAGCATGTCTGTGGATGGTGACACGAACTAGTGACAAAATGTTAAAAAAATTTTACTTCTCTGTCAATATAACAGTATAAAGGCTTTATGTAAATTTACGTTTTCACTAGCATTATAATGGGGCAGAATTTTTTTTTATGACTTTTGATTCAGTTTATTATAAGGCTGGATGATAAAAAGGCGGTTCTGACTCCTACACATGGCAGACCTGATGGACATCCTTTGGCCTCCATCTCCCATGAGCACCCTGCAATTGTGTTCCAAGGGTGCCCATGGTTGACAGAGAAAGTTCCCTCCCTCTGTCAACCACCTAGATGCTGTGGCTCTATTGACCATAACATCTAGGGGGTTAAACCAGCTGCTGCAGAGGGAACCCGATTGTACATTACAAATGGCTACTAGGCGACTAGTGCAGACACAGACTTTGAGCAAGACCATCCAAGCATCGAACATAGTGTCTGGGAGACTATCCAACTCTCCCATTGGTCCGGGAGAGTTGTCAGGAGTGCATTGGCAGCAATAGAGTGTATACGGTGCGTATGCCATTGTTTATAACTTCATCTTATAAAATGAGTGTGTTATGGTGACAGGTTCCCTTTAAGATCATGCTACAGTTTCCTTTAATTATAGATGTTTTTGGTACTGAGCACCTCCTCAGATTTCTCCACATATCTTCATTCCAGATAGACAGCAGATTTGTATAAACAACTATCTCACAAGTTCTTGAATGCACCGAGTCTTTGAGCGCAGTTTCGGGACACTGGGGATTCTTTACAAAGACAACTGCTCCGCGTCTCATTGTGCAAATACAGCAAACACACTTTCCGCATTCAAGAGATGCTAATCCTTCTGTGCATATACTTTGGAAGTTCACGTATAGCTGAAGATTCATCATCCAAATACCTAGTGATGACAGGGTCTCATTTGCTATGTTTGTCATTCTTTCCAGGCCTAATGAACTGTTTGTGATTGGCATAACAATTGCCTTCCTATTGCATATTTACGAGGGTTTTTAAATAGTTCTTCCACGCATGGCGATACCTTATGGAAAATAATAAATTGCAACATGGCAGTTCCCTTGTGCAATCAGATTCACTGTCAGCCTGAGATACCTGCATGAGACAATTCCTTTAAGCCCACTAGACTGAATCAGAGGGACTATGCTCAATATTATACCGATCAAGCCCCAAAATTTTATTGTTATCACCAGGGCCGGACTGGGAATAAAAATCAGCCCTGGCACTAAGCCCCCAGCAGCCCACATACAATATCCGCTTACAAAATTCCCCTTGTTCTCGCACCTCGCCACTTTCTAAAGTAAACTACACTATAAAGCTGCTTTCACACGGAGCGTTTTTGGTGCGTTTTTTATGTGTTTTTTTGTGCAGAAAGGCAGAGCAGTTAATGCTGTACATTTCTGCACAAAAAATGCACCAAAAACACATCAAAACCGCTCCGTGTGAAAGCAGCCTACACACAAGCAAGAAAGAAACAGTGGTGCAAAGAAACCCCTCATCACAGAGTCAGGTGTGCACTTTACAATCAGGGACAAGCCCACACTGACACTACATAAGCACCAGCATAACCTACAACCCCACCAATCACATCCCCAGTAGTCAGGTCACCATCACATGAATACAGCTCTGATTCAACACAGAAGTAAAATGACCCCTGACAGCAGGGACTCACAGGAGACGTCATCTCTGATGGGAGTTGTTCTCTTCTCCTTTTCGTCTCCTTCTGGCCCAAACCTCCATGACGTCATTACTGATGAGTCGTTCCCTTCCATTTCTTTCTCTGTCCGGTACAGCATGCAATGTCTTCTTCTAGTGGCCACTACTCGTCTCTGTAGAATTTACCACAAATACATCTTAGACTCCTCTCTTTTCCAGCACTTTCCTATCAATTCCCCAAACAGCTATGTTAGACCCTAAACATTAGAAATTAAAAAATGTCAGATAAGTGGCATGTAAATAGGTAGACCCCCATTAGTTAGGTAAATAGGGCCTTCCTCCATTAATTTGGTAGGTAGACAGGGCCTACCCCTGTAATTAGCCCCCAGTAACTAGCCAGGTAGCTAGGGCTGCCCCCAGTAACTAGCCAGGTAGCTAGCGTTGCCCCCATTAATCAGCCAGGTAGCTAGGGCTGCCCCCAGTAATTAGCCAGGTAGGACATGGGGCAGTAATTAGCCAGGTAGGGCCAGGGGCAGAAATTAGCCAGCTAGGGCCAGTATGTAGGCAGTCAGGGCCAGTATGTAGGCAGGCAGGGCCAGTATGTAGGTAGGCAGGGCCAGTATGTAGCCAGGCAGGGCCAGTATATAGACAGGCAGGGCCAGTATATAGACAGGGCCACTTATAGGTAGACAGGGCAGGCATATAGGCAGACAGGGCAGGTATACAGCTAGACAGGGCAGGTATACAGCTAGACAGGGCAGGTATATAGCTAGACAGGGCAGGTATACAGCTAGACAGGGCTGGTATACAGCTAGACAGGGCTGGTATATAGCTAGACAGGGCTGGTATACAGGTAGACAGGGCAGGTATATAGCTAGATAGGGCAGGTATACAGGTAGACAGGGCAGGTATACAGGTAGACAGGGCTGGTATATAGCTAGGCAGGTATACAGGGCTGGTATATAGCTAGGCAGGTATGCAGGGCTGGTATGTAGCTAGGCAGGTATACAGGTAGCCGGGGCTGGTATATAGCTAGGCAGGACAGGTAGCCAGGGCTGGTATATAGCTAGGCAGGTATACAGGTAGCCAGGGCTGGTATATAGCTAGGCAGGTATACAGGGCTGGTATATAGCTAGGCAGGTATACAGGTAGCCAGGGCTGGTATATAGCTAGGCTCGACAGGTAGCCAGGGCTTGTATATAGCTAGGCAGGTATACAGGGCTGGTATATAGCTAGGCAGGTATACAGGTAGCATCGGCTGGTATATAGCTAGGCAGGACAGGTAGCCAGGGCTGGTATATAGCTAGGCAGGTATACAGGTAGCGTGGGCTGGTATATTGCTAGGGTTGTATACTGGGCTGTTATATAGCTAGGCTGGACAGGTAGCTAGGGCTGGTATATAGCTAGGCAGGTATACACGTAGCCAGTGCTGGTATACAGCTAAGCAGGTATACAGGGCTGGTATATAGCTAGGCAGGTATACAGGGCTGGTATAAAGCTAGGCAGGACAGGTAGGCAGGGCTGGTATATAGCTAGGCAGGTATACAGGGCTGGTATATAGCTAGGAAGGTATACAGGGCTGGTATATAGCTAGGCAGGTATACAGGGCTGGTATATAGCTAGGCAGGTATACAGGGCTGGTATATAGCTAGGCAGGTATACAGGTAGCCAGGGCTGGTATATAGCTAGGCAGGTATACAGGTAGCCAGTGCAGTAGTTTTTAAAAAATAAGTAAAAACTATACTTACCTGATGTCTCTGCTTCCTCTTCTATCTTCTTCCCCGGAGGCCGCCGGCAGCAGTGTGCAGAACGCAGAGCGGGCGCGCGATGATGTCATCACATTGCGCGCCTGACCCGCGGCCTCCGGGGAGCTGACAGACGGGATCAGTAGATCCCAGATGTTCAGCCTCGGCCACTGCTCGCACCGCGCGGTGCAGCCGGCGGCCGTGATGGCTGCATGGCTGGGTCAATGACCCGGCCATGCACCGTGTGGCTAGGGGGGCCTATCGGCCCCCTGGTACAGGGGTCCGGTCGCTGATGCGACCATTGCGGCCCCTGTGCGCGCCACAGACCGGCGCCGGGACTCGGGGCCCGCCGGGGGGGAAACACTGGTCCCCTCGGCGGGCGATCCGAGCCGGCCCTGCGGCCCGGATCCCAGCGGCCCGCCGGGCAAATGGCCGGTTTGCCCTGTGGCCAGTCTGGGCCTGGTTATCACCATTGTGTCTCAAAGCTCCATAACCAATAACGTTTTGTTCGTAATTTAAGAAAGCGCATTGTTGCTGATTGTCCATTGCATACTCAAGTTCACATTAGATTGTCTTCTGCTGTATCTAAAAGTCACTGTCATGGCAGAGCTCTGTTCTTGTAGGGAATATGCTGGGCCAAGTGAAGAAGTCTGGGTCAGTAAGGCTATGTTCACACGGCATAATTGCGGTGCGTAAACGCCGTTAGTAATTGACATGTCACTTATCTCCCCCCGCGACATATTGCAAGAGCGGGGAAAGGAGGCGTAATCCATAGTTCTCTATGAGAACTGTGGATTACCGTAATGACTGGGGCACATTTCGCCCGTATTTGAGCACAGTACTGCGCGAAATACGGACTGAAATGCTCCCCAATTTAACCCGTGTGAACATAGCCTAAGAATGATAGACAAACACAATCTAACTAAACTAGCAGCACACAAAGAACTGGACTATTCATGTCTTTTATTGGGCACATTGAGTAAACATCCACAGTGCATAGAGAAAACATGTTACCCTTTCAATTTATTAACTTGTAAATCCCCTTTACACAGCAATCACCTTCACTAGATGTTTATTTTAGCTGCAAATAAGATGTAGAGAAGAGTTTTTGGAGCATTCCCTACTCCTAAGCCCACCAGACTGAATTGGAGGGACTATGATAAAACTGCACAAACCAATCCAAACATATCTACGTTTATCACCATTGCATCTCTTGCTCCATAACCAATAAAGACTTGTTCATAATTAAACCCTTTAAGAAAGTGCACTGGTTACTGGTGGTCCATTGTATACTCAAGTTCACATTAGATTGTTACTCAAGTTCACATTAGTTGCCTACTGCTGTATGTAAAAGCCCCTGTCATGGAAAAACTCTGTTCTTGTAGGAGATAGCATGGGCAAAGCCAAGAAGTCTGGGTCAGTCCGAATGATAGAGAAACACAATCTAAACTAAACTAACAATGCACAAAAAGTTGTACTGTTCATGAATTTTATTGAGCTCAATAAGTAAACATCCACAGTGCATGGAGAAAACGTAAGTTAACCCTTTAATTTATCAACTTGTAGATCCCCTTTCACAGTGATCACCTTCACTAGATGTTTATTGTAGCTATAAATTAGATGTTGAGGAGACTTTTTGGCGCATTCCCTACTCCTAAGCCCACCAGACTGAATTTGAGGGACTATGCAAAAGCTATACAAACCAAGCCCAATATATCTACGTTTATCACCATTGCATCTCTTGTTCCGTAACCAATAAAGACTTTTTCATAATTAAACCCTTTAAGAAAGTGCACTGGTTACTGGTGGTTCATTGCATACTCAAGTTCACATTAGTTGCCTACTGCTGTATGTAAAAGCCCCTGTCATGCCAATACTCTTTTCTTGTGGGAAACAGTATGGGCAAAGCAATGAAGTCTGGGTGAATCCAAATGATAGAGAAACACAATGTAAACTAGTAACACACATAGGGCGACATGTAAGATTTTTGGCGCCCAGGCGCCTTTTTTTGGGCGCATTTGTAGCGTAGAATGTGCCTGAATCTATGAACCTGTTTTACCGCAGGTCATAGATTTAGCACTTTCTAGCTACAAAGCAACACTTCTGGCTCAGGTAAACCACTTCTAAAGTGCTCTACCTGTTCCAGCAGTAATGTGCCTGGATTTTTCGTTCAAAATTCGTATATGTGTAGCTTCGTAGGGTTGTAGTGCGACACGCCTACAGCCCACCCCCAATCTTAGGCACAATACAAAGTGCCGCGGGTGCTTTGTCATGCGCCTGATATTGGAATGCGCCCATTTAAAAATAGAACAAATGGGGCTGCGCCAGTTTACGGACTGAAAAGATGCCAGACTTCTGCCGCAGCCCTGTACACACATATCGCACAAAAAGTTGCACTGTTCATGTATTTTATTGAGTAAACAGCCACAGTGCATGGAGAAAAAGTAAGTTACCCCTTTAATTTATCAACTTGTAGATCCCCCTTACACAGCACTCACCTTCACTAGATGTTTATTGCAGCTGCAAATAATATGCAGAGAAGACTTTTTGGACCATTCCCTACTTCTAAGACTGAATTGGAGGGACTATGCTTAAACTATACAGACCAGGCCCAACAAATCTAATTTTATCTCTCTTGCATCTTGCGCTCCATAATCAATAAAGACTTGTTCATCATTTGATCCTTTAAGAAAGTGGCCTAGTTGCTGATGGTCAATTGTATACTCAAGTTCACATGAGATTGTCTTCTGTTGTATCTAAAAGCCCCTGTCATAACAGAGCTCTGTTCTTGTGGGGGCCATCATAGGCAAAGAAAAGACATTTGGGATGGTCAGACTGATAGACAAACACAATCTCAGTAGACAAACAACACACAGAGCTGTACTGTTCATGTCTTTCATTGAGCTTATTAAGTAAATATCTATAGTGTATGGAGAAAAAGTTATGCCTTCAATTTATTAACCTGTTTATGCCCCTTCACCAGCAATCACCTTCACTAAATGCTTATAGTAGATGCAAATAAAATGTTGAGGAGACTTTTTGGAGCATTTCCTACCCATAAACCCACTAGACTGAATTAGAGGGACTATGCAAAAACTATACAAACCAAGCCCTACTTTTATAGCCATTGCATCTTGAAGCTCCATAATCAAGAAAGACTTGTTCATAATTTAATCCTTTAATAAAGCGCCCTAGTTGCTGATGGTCCATTGCATACTCACATTTATATTAGATTGTCTTCTGCAGTATGTAAAAGCCCCCAGTCATGGCAGAGCTCTGTTCTTGTAGGGACCAGCATGGGCTAAGCAAAGATATCTGGGATGGTCAGAATGATAGACAAATACAATCTAAGTAAACTAACAAAATACAAAGAGTTGTACTGTTCACGTATTTTATTGGGCTTATTAAAGGGGTTGTCTCACTATGAAGATCATAGTTGAAAATGTGGGGACCAAAAATCTAAGGATGTACGTCCTTGGTTACTATTGGCAAAGTCTTATGGTTTTAGAGAACGGGCTGGTTTACATGTGCTTAGCAACGGTGTTTGTTTACTGGTCAGGGAAGCATTCTGTCCTGCCCAGGTCGTGCACATGCAAAGGAAAGGCAGATAAGAGGAGGGGCAGGGATGTGTGTATTGGCAGGCAAGGAGGAGAAGCAGTGAGAGGACTTGCAGGGGGTTGTGTGTATTGTATCCTCTTCACTGCCTCTCCTCCATCCCTGTGGCTGCCAATACACACATCCCTGTGGCTGCCAATACACCCTCCCCTGCTCTTCACTGCCTCTTGTCCCTGCATGTCACTGCCAATACACACAACCCAAGGACATACATCCTTAGATTTTTGGTCACCACATTTTCAACTATAATCTTTGTAGTGATACTACACCTTTAATTAAACATCTACAGTGCATGGAGAAAACAAAAGTCAATGCTTTAATTTAACCTGTAGATCCCCCATGGACAGCAATCACCTTCACTAGATGATTATTGTAGCTGCAAATAAGACGTTGAGGAGCAGTTTTAGTTCATGAAAGGGGTTTTGCCACTTTGCAAAATTCCTTCTACGGCCAGCTCGTAGCTCTCTACAAGCCATCTTCAGAGAACGTAGAGATGATGATGATGGTTTTTCAGCTCTCCCCCACCCTTGTCTATTGACATTTTATACACTCGCTCAACTATATTTGGAACTCCCATAAAAATGAATAGGTAGAACTGCGCAAGTGCAGCCATTCCCACGTTCTCCGAGACTGGCTTGTGGCAAGCTACGAGCTTGCCTCAGAAGAGATTTTACAAAGCGGCGAAACCTCTTTATTATATCTAAGATGTCTTACGTGCAGCGCCATTTTCAGGTCAGCCCACAGCAGCACAATAGGGTTAAGGTCAGCACTGTGACTTGGCTGTTCTAAAATACAAATCTACCTCGGTTTCAATCATTCTTTAGTTGCTTTCCTTGTAGCTTTGGGTTATTGTCTTGTTGCATCTCCCAACGTCACTTCAGCTTGGGGTCATAGACTGTTGTCCTTACATTCTCCTGGAAAATGTACATCCATGAACAGTTGTTTTTCTAATGATGGACACATGAACAGAAGGGTTTGCAGTCTGTGGGTCTTATGCTTGAGTTCTTTCTCAACTCTTACAGAATTGCCTGTTGGGCTCTTGAAGATCTTAACTAGATGCCCACTCCTAGGGAGAGCAGCAGCAATCCTGAAGTTTCTCCACCTGAAGACATTCTGTCTAACATGGATGCAGGGACATCCTCATGCCGCCTGTGCCGGGGTGCTAATGGACTACAAATGAGAGAATGGCTTCCTGATCTGCCATAGGTTACAACTGTTGTATCCTGATAATGTGGATATGGTTCAAAGTGGCATCTGTGCACATCTACCAGGATAAATTTCAGGGCCCCATACAGTCAAAACATCTGGGTCCTGCTCCCATCACCCTTTAATTTTTTATCATGGTCCATGATCAGTGTTGGACTGAGGTGCTTTGGGCCTATTGGTGGAATTGATTCTTGGAGCCCACCAGTGTAGTTGATTTGGGGCCTATTGGTGGAATTGATTCTTGGAGCCCACCAGTGGAGTTGATTTTGGGGCCTATTAGTGGAATTGATTTTTGGGGACCACCAGTGGAGTTGATTTTTGGGGACCACCAGTGGAGTTGATCTTTGGGGCCCACCAATGGAGTTGATCCTTGAGGTCCACCAGTGGAGTTGATCCTTGGGGACCACCAGTGGAGTTGATTCTTGGTGCCCACTAGTGAAGCTGATTCTTGGGGCCCACCCGTGACGTTGATTCTTGGGGCTCACCAGTGGAGTTGATTCTTGGTGCCCACTAGTGAAGCTGATTCTTGGGGCCCACCAGTGAAGTTGATTCTTGGGGTCCATCAGTGGAGTTGATTCTTGGGACCCATCAGTGGAGTTGACTCTTGAGCCCCACCCTACAGCTTCTGAACATTACTAGACATGACTCTTGCCTTCTGCCTCCCCTTTTCTGCCTTTTACCTGAAAAGTAGCCCCAGGTCTATCATGCCCAAGGCTTCCTCTGTTCTCCTATAGGCAGTCCGAGCCTGTCCCTGATAGAAGTACTGATAATACTGTCCCTGATGTCCCTCTGCTTCTATAGGCCATAAGTCTTGCCCCTTTGGGGAAGGAGGCTCTGGACAATTGCCCCTTCTTTATCGGTGATGTTCCGATCGTGGTATTATTTGGACTCTAAACCATGGTTTTATTCTGCATGATAGTTGTGAAGGATTCGCATTTGTATGATAATGAAGTAGTAGGAACTTTCACACAATGTCTAAGCCAAGTGCCCCCTACAGACCTCGACCACGCTTTCAGAACATCTGTGGAGCTAAAAGTCAAAGAATATTCATAATGTTGGCAGGTGATTGCCTCAGTGCTTTGCTACATAATGGAGACCATCTCCCGGGGTGACAAGATAGCTGGCACATACTTTTAGTTATAGCTTTTTGTACTAAATCCTAAAAAATATCCGAGCCAAATCGCACTAGTAGGTCCAACTTATAGAAGTATATTGGTAACTAAATGCTAAAGACAAACATCCATTCCTCAGCAACAATCTGCAACTAGAGCGTCCATTTACAGAAGAATAGAAGAAGGAATGAAAACTGCCTGTTGTCTAAGCACAAGTTCTCGATGTTTGCAGCAACAATCGGACTGCAAAAGGTCAAATTTCGTCAGCAAATAAATGTAAATTGATACGTTCTGTGTGGTGCTATCAGGACCAATAAACTGGTGCAGTTTGGTTGTGTACAGGGCACTAAACGATCATGGGATCATCTAGCAAAAGGTCAATATGTGTACTTAATCATTAATTAATGTTTGTGTTGCCTATAGCAACCAATAACAACACAGCTGTGCAGTGAGTGGTTGCTACGGGCAACAAACACAATGGGCCTTATGTGTGAAAATTGACTAACAGTAAAACTGTCCTTGTTGCCCATAGCAACCAATCAGAGCTCATAGCACAATCAGGTCTAACACACAGGCTCATGCAACTAACAAACCAATAGCAACCAATCAGAGCTAAGCTTTCATTTCATATAGTGCGTTGGAAAAATGAAAGCTGAGCTCTGATTGGTTGCTATGGGCTCTGATTGGTTGCTATGAGTGCTTACTGGTTGCTATGAGCTCTGATTGGTTGCTATGGGCTTTGATTGGTTGTTATGAGTTCTGATTGGTTGTTATGAGTTCTGATTGGTTACTATGGGCTCTGATTGGTTGCTATGTGCTCTTATTTGTTGCTATGAGTGAAGATTGGTTGCTATGAGATCTGATAGGTTGCTAGGGGCTCTGAGTGGTTGCTATGAGATCTGAGTGGTTGCTATGAGTTTTGATTGGTTACTATGAGCCCTGATTGGTTGCTATGGGCTCTGATTGGTCGCTATGAGTGCAGATTGGTTGCTATGAGCTCTGATTGGTTGCTGTGGGCAACAAAGACAGTCTTACTGTTAGAAAGTTTTCATTAATAATGGTTGTTCTTTCTTTTACACCAGGGGTGTCCAATTCATTTTCACTGAGGACCACATCAGTATGTTGCTTGCCCTCAAAGGGACTTGGCAGGTGGATAAGGTGCCTGTGTAGGGCTGCCAGAGTAGTGCCACCGCCTGTGAACTGCTGAAGAGAGTGCTGTGGAGGTGCTCGCCAAGGCTCCCAATACAAAATGGCAGCCGCTCCCTGTGCTGATGGCACAACCTCTGCTGAGTGCCTTCTGCATCCTCCAGAGAAAGTGGAGAGCCTGTCTTTCAGCATTCGGGCCTGGTCTATCCCTTCTCACTTTGTCTAAGCTCCCGAGGGCCTCATAGAACAACGTGACGAGCTGTATTCGACCCTGGGGCATTTAGTTTACATGTGTTTTAGACAGTTTCATAAACCAGCTCCAAATATCGAGCCTTTCTCCAGTACCTCAGACTTATGAATTGTACAAATTCTATAGCAAATGGAGCAATTACACCTTAAATGATCAATATTAGTCTGAAGTGCCTTGGGCCCGAAACTACCATCCATTTTTAACATGGCCTGTTTAAATTGCATCTAGAAGGGTTGTCCAGGGGAAGAAAATTCATTTAAAATGGACGTAGGGTGGGGGAAACACTGGACAGGGTAACTGGACAATGCCACCGTCATGCTCTTGTAACTAAACTGAGACAGTGGTTTTGAAAGGTTGCATGTCATAGTCCCACAAAGAAGTGTACACGACCATATCCATCAACCATCCGCAGCGTAGACGAGACTCTCTGCCGTCAATGAACGGAAACATCACTTATTGAATACAGAGCAATTCTCATACCTTGAGCTTTGGACATGGAGAGTGCATGCAACGATGCACATGCCCCCAGGCCATCCATGAATGATATCACCCACGTCTCTTCCCTACTCGTGTTATATGGCCACTAAAAGACCACCAAGACTTCTCCCATGCTTCACCCACACTCTGGAACTCACTGCCCCAACACATCAGACTCTCCTCCACTTTCACCAGCTTCAAAAGCAACCTGAAAACCCATTTCTTCAGGCTTTCCTATAACCTTCACTAAACTTGTCACTACTTCCTCTACAGACATGTCTGCCCCTCACCTCCTTGTAGATTGTAAGCCCTCGCAGGTGGAGTCCTCTCTCCCTCTGTCGTGCCAATTGTCATTATCCCTTATCACTGTACTCGTTTGACTTATGTAATGTATGTAACCCCCTCGAATGTACAGCGCCCTGGAATCAATGGCGCTTTAAAATAAATAATAATAATAATAATAATAATAATAATAAAATTCATAGACATATGATGGTTACGGTGATGAGTACACCGACATCCAGGAGCTACCTAGAATATGACCCTACTGTGTCAGCCGGACATGGGAAAACACCTGCAAGCAAGTCATAAGACATAAGATTTTTTAACGAGAGAGAGCAGAGAGGTGACCCAATGAGGAAAGCTCCAGCTCGGAGCTGTCACACTGACTGATGGCCTCCATTAGTGTCCCCAGGTCATTATATGGAGATGGAGCTCTCCTGTGATAAATGGGACAATGTTAAAAAGGGTCTCATATATCACCAGACCTCCCCCATGCGATATATGCATATTCTGTATGTGTGTGTGTAAACACGGGTGATTGCCAGGTGTGCACGCATATATTTACACTTTGCACCCTGCATAATGTATAAATTACATCAATTGAATTAATGTATTCGGTATGCATGGCCATACACATGTGTAGGTCTATGGAGGAGAGGCAATGCAGAATTTGGACACTGGACTAGGGAGAAAAATATATATTTGGGTTCATTTGTGGTTAGCATCCAGGTCAACCTTAAAGGGGTTGTACAACAACTTCCCAAAAAAAAAAAATTTCGCCCATAAGTATTTCTGGAAAAACTTACCTTTTGAAGCCAACACCAATCCACTGTTGAAGCTACAGCGGTCTCTTCTTTCTCTGTATATAAGTGGTTGGCACGTGATCACCGTAGGTAGCACGACACCTTAGCAGTCATATGCCATTGTATTGACACCACCACTCAATGATGGGAACAGTGATGCCAATGATACATCAATCGGCACGTGACTGCTACAGCCAATCAATGGCCTCAGTGGTCATGTGCCAAACCATTGACGTCACCATGACCATCACTTAGCAGTGATGCCAAGAGAACAGCACATGACTGCCGAGGCCACTGATTGGCTATAGCAGTCATATGGAGAGACCTTTAGAGCTGGACTGGCAGAGGCTTAAAACGGTGAGTACTGTTTTCACTATTTTATACAAATAGCTGTGACTTTTAATTTTTGGGATGATGGACAACCCCTTTAAGGGTTTACAACCTGTAAGGTGGCATATGGCAACCGGTTTGAAGACTCTAAGATTGCTGGAATATTTTGCCATCCTCACATGGCGTGTTTTTAACATGGTTGAGGTCCAAATGCAACGTTATAACCTCAAGCTTATAGACAGTAGAGGTAATAGGTGAGTATGTTACGGAAACATCAAGTCAAGTCATAAGGAAGTCTGGATATTGCATTTAAAGGGCTGTTCTGACCAAAGATTTTGATAGAATATCGACACGATATGCCATCAAAGTCTGATAGGTGTGGGTACCATCTATCTCAGCAACAGGCCCCCAGAAGTGTCGGCTCAGAACGGAGAGCCATTCGCACTTGCACATGACTTTCCATTCTTTTCTATGGGAGTTCGGAGTATGGCCGAACACACCACTCCCCTGTACTGGGAACTCCCATAGAACAGAATGGAGAGCACAGTATTCGCCTGTATTGGGAACTCCCATAGAACAGAATGAAAACACAGCGCTCACCTGTACTGGGTAATCCCATGGAACAGAATGGAGAACACAGCGCTCCCCTGTACTGGGAACTCCCATAGAACAGAATGGAGAACACAGCGCTCCCCTATACTGGGAACTTCTATAGAACAGAATGGAGAGAACATAGCGCTCCCCTGTACTTCGAGCTCCCATAGAACAGAAAGGAGAACACAGCGCTCCCATGTACTGGAAACTCCCATAGAACAGAATGGAGAACACAGCGTCCCTGTAGGGGAACTCCATAGAACAGAATGGAGAACACAGCGCTCCCCTGTACTGGGAACTTCCATAGAACAGAATGGAGAACACTGCGCTCCCCTGTACTGGAAACTCCCATAGAACGGAATGGAGATCACAGCGCTCTCCTGTACTGAGCGCTCCCATAGAACAGAATGGAGAACACAGCGCTCCCCTGTACTGGAAACTTCAATAGAACAGAATGGAGATGCGGGTGCAAGTAGGACCCGCTCTCTATTCTGAGCTGACACTCATTCCTAGAGGTGGAACCTGCACCTATTAGACTTTGATGACATATCCTAACGATTTGCCATCAAAGTCTATGATGGGAACATCACTTTAAGCAGTTTGCTGAAGGCGTGTTGAGTGGCATTGCTCTCATTGCCCTGTACTCCATCGTGGAAAATTTCTTCAGTAGATCCTCATTCTTAGAAGCTTGAGAATGTCTGAACCCTAAATTCGAACCTACAAATTTCCAATAATTACTTCATATATCCTGCTAACATTGACCAACAACCATTCTGTTGCCTCCTAGTTAGCCCTAGTTAGCCCAGATGTCTTTACATTAATTGGACATGGTTCTCTGGATGAGTAGGAGTGGACCTTCAACTGATTAATGGTAAATCTCAGGTCCATTACAGATCTGTGTCTCTTGCTCAAAGCTTGAAGTAATGGCAGGAGACACAGTCAACATGTTGGGCATTAAAGTAACCAAGGAAACCAGACAATGCCCAAGGTCTCTCCTCCAATGGATCCTACTGTAATTAATATTTTTTTCAGCAGAGGCTTTGGCCATCATTTGGTTCCCTCAGCAACTGTGATACTCATCAAGCTGTCTGCGTTTTCCACTCCACTATCACATCAAGCTTTTGTGGAAGACGACGTGATAGTGACCCTTGAAATACTGGAGGAAGTTAATTGCCTTTATTCTATCTATTTTATTCATTGATATAGCACCGTTATACTCCACAGCGCTGTACAGATATTGTCATCATCCACATAGGTCCCTGTCCTTATTGGGATCACAATCTAAATTAACCTGTCAGTGTGTTTTAGAATGTGTGGGGAACCGGAGAATCCGGCGAAGATCCACTCAAGTTTGGGAGAACGTTCAGGACCCCAGCGTTGTGCAAAGACTATTCGCATTCGTCCCAATCTTACAGTCTAAATTCAAGATTAACTTGTCTGTATGTTTTTGGAGTATGGGAGAAACTGGAGTAACTGGTGGAAACCCACACAAATACCAGGAGAACATACAAATTCCTTGTAGATGTTGTCTTGGTGTGAGTTGAAACCAGAACCCCAGTACTGTGCAATGATTATAAATAATTCACATTGATCACTGTCCTTATTATGGATCACAGTCTAAATTTCAGACTAATTTATCTCTTTGTTTTTGGGGAGAAGCAGAGTACCCAGAGTACACCCAGGGAGAACATACAAATTCCTTGCAGTTGTTGTCCCTGGTGGGATTTGAACCCAGGACCCCAGCACTTCAAGGAAAAAGTGCTAACCACCGAGCAACCGTGCTGCTCTGTGCTAACCATTGAGCAACCGTGCTGGTATATGCAAGAAATCCACTAAAGTGGTTAAAGTGCCTATAGTGTTCCATGATGGAATTGAGGTTGACTTTGGTGTTCAATGGTGGACCTGAGGGTGGCTATGGTGTTCCTTGATGGAAGTGAGGTTGACTACAGTTTTCCTTGATGGGACTAAGGTTGACTATAGTGTTCCTTGATGGAACTGAGGCTTACTAAAGTGTTCCTTGATGGAACTGAGGTTGACTATGGTGTTCCTTGGTGGAACTGAGGTTGACTCTGGTTTTCATTGATGGCATTGAGGTTTACTACAATGTTTCTTGATGGAACTGAGGTTGACTATGGTATTCATTGATGGCATTGAGGTTGACTACAATGTTTCTTGATGGAATGGAGGTCGACTATATTGTTTCTTGATGGAACGGAGATTGACTATAGTGTTTCTTGATGGGACTGAGGTTGACTATAGTGCTCCTTGATGGAACTGAGGTTGACTATAGTGTTCCTTGATGGAACTGATGTTGATTATAGTGTTTCTTGATGGAACTGAAGTTGACTAGTGTTTCTTGATGGAACTGAGGTTGACGATAGTGCTCCTTGATGGAACTGAGGTTGACTATAGTGTTCCTTGATGGAACTGAGCTTGACAATAGCGCTCCTTGATGGAACTGCAATGACTATAGTGTTCCTTGATGGAACTGAGGTTGACTATAGTGTTCCTTGATGGAACTGAGCTTGACAATAGCGCTCCTTGATGGAACTGACGTTGACTATAGTGTCCCTTGATGGAACTGAGGTTGACTATAGTGTTCCATGATAGAATAGAACGACTATATTGTTTCTTGATGGAATTACTAATATTTATCCATCAATGACCCCATGGTTACTAATTTATCAGTTCTGGGACCTACAGATACATATACATACATATGTTTATGGATATAAGCTGCATTAAACCCAGTGAACCCCTGTTTTGGGGAGGATTGAAGACTGCGTGTAGGGGACTTCTGTGAAACATAGAAGAACTTCATCATGCATTCTCATTGAATGTCAAAGAAAGTCCACTACTCCGTAATTTTTTCTAATAGAACAATTGGAGATAGGACTGTACAGAGAATACAAATGACGCTGCCCCTGCTTCTTGCCTTGCAGTCTGACTCCATCTATCTCCCTTCTTTGCATATCTTCTCATTGCTACATCTTCACCCATCCGCCTTTTCTTTCATCCTTCCTTGCTCTCGCCCTCTTTGTTTGATGTCTGCACAGGCTATCAATATGCACAGTGCCAGGGAGGTGGCGAGAGACACAGGGCAAGGCAACGAGTGCCAGCAAGAAATGATCCAATTCATATCTCTCTCTCTCTTTTTTTTTTTTTTTGCTTGTTAAGAAGAAAAACTCAAGGATTGTAAAAGATCACGTCAAGGAAGAAGAAAATGTTCTTCTATTGAGAGGAAGAGACAGAGACAAGCCCGACATGAAACCAGCAGTAGTATTAGACACACAGAGCCGCCATTGACTAATGAGATGATGAGAATTTCATCACTGAAAGATGAGAAATACTGCTGCATGGCAGAGAAAGTCCTATCACTTACAAAGACAGCTCTATTAGAGAAGAGCCGGGCTGTGACTCAATCACCTGTATTATGCAGAGGATCATTGTATGCCCTGTGTCTGGGAGAGGCGCAGCGGGGCAGCACCGGTGACCCGAAACATCTGCCAGGCTGTGGTCACCAAGACATTGGCCCCTGTAATGAGGTCGTACAATGCGAGAGGCTGGCAGCCCTTAGTGGAGGGATGGCGAGGACAGAAGCCTGCAGTCTCTCTTGTACATATGCTGTCACTTGGCTGCGCCGCTTGCTCTGTAATTCGGGTTTCATCCAGTTAAGGTTAATTAAAGTTAATTTTCACGCACTAGAGAGCCTGCAATTACAGCAGAGCGGGGACAGCAGTCGCAAGTGAGAGCACTGCCCACAGTGACATGTCGCCCTGCTGGCTGCCTGGCTGGCATACTCGGTTTTCACATTTTTTTTTCCCTTGGACGCCTGAATGTGTCAGTGTCACACATAGAAAGAATGACATATAGGAGAGGCTGCGGCAGTTCTGCCGGTATACGGGAGAGACTCTGTCCTATCAGACTGTCAGTGCCACCCAAGGGAGAGGAGCATTTCTGACACACAAGGGAAAGGATGGGGTAGATGTGTATCATCAGTCTGATAACGGTACACAAGGGGATGGCGATTCATAGCACGTTAGAGACACGCAAGAGTTGTGTCACATACGAGTGTGTATATTAGTCATACAATTGAATTTGGTGACCTAAATCCATCAGCCTCCCCAACGTCATATGCAGTATATATATGTGCCCACACCCTATAAGCATCACACACAAGATAGGTCTATATTCATTTTCTCAAGGAATGGTGGCCTCAATTTTAAAAGGGGAAAGGGGGTCCTAAATACATCAACATCCCCAACGTCATATGCAACATATATGTGCCCACACCCTATAAGCATCGCACACAAGATAGGTCTATATTCAGTTTTATGGCCTCAAATTTATCAACATCATATACAGGAATGGGTGTCCTAGATCCATCAGCCTTCGCAACATCAAATATAGTATATATGTGCTCACACCCTATAAGCGCCCCACATAAGTTAGGACTATATTTATTTTTTCAAGGAAGGTGGCCTCAATTTTAAGAGGAACGGGTGTCCTAAATCCATATCCTCCTTAACGTCATATGCAGTATATATGTGCCCACATCCTAAAGGCATCGCACACAATATAGGTCTATATTCATTTTCATGGCCTCAAATTTATCAACATTATATACAGGAAAGGGAGTCCGAAATCCATCAGCCTCCTCAACGTCACATGCTGTATATAGGTGCCCACACCCTATAAGCATCCCACATAAGATAGGTCTATATTCATTTTTCTCAAGGAATGGGAACCTCAAATGTATCAATGTCATTAAAGGGGTTGTCTCCCCTCAGGGTTTCATAGATGCATCCTGTCACTTCCTGGACAGACTGTCTGTAATTAGCATACGAGCTCAGTGCATTCGCTTCATGTATTCAACTCCTTGTTTTCAGTCTGCTAATGAGGTTTGATTACCTTAGAAGCTTCTCTGAATCTTTTAGCAGGAGATTTATCTAAAGTAAACAGAAATAATTACTGGCTTTTGTCTGAAAGCTCAGATAACACCCAGGCTCTCACTCTGGCTGCTGCTACCTGTGTGATGATGTCACTCCCTGCTATCACATAGAACAAACAGCAGGGGAAAAGGAGCAAACAGGTCGGTCACTGGGGGAACCAAATAGAGCCAGGAAGGTGATAAAATCATTTGTAACTCCTTAACAAAAAAAGATGAACAAAGCAATATATATTTGGAAAATGTCTTCATTTAGTGTTCCCTACATTTTGAAAACTATTCTTTGTAGTGAGACAACCCCTTTAAGAGAAACATGTGTTCTAAATCCATCAACCTCCTCAATATCATATACCTGAATGGGTGTCCTAAATCCATCAGTCCTCTTTATGTCATATACCTGAATGGGTGTCCTAAATCCATCAGCCTCTTCAACATCATATACAGGAATGGGTGACCTAAATCCATTAGCCTCCTCAACGGCAAATACAGTATATATGTGTCCACATCCTATGACCATCCGACACAAAATAAGTCTATATTAATTTTCATGGCCTCAAATTTTTCAACGTCATATACAAGAATGGGTGTCCTAAATCCATAAGTCTCCTTAACATCATATGCAGTATATGTGTCCACAGCCTATAGGCATCCCACACAAGATAGGTCTATATTCATTTTCTAAAGGAATGGTGGCCTCAAATTTATCTGTGTCATCAAGAGATGTCCCCTCAATGTCATAAACCTGAATGTGTGTCCTAAATCCATCAGCCCCCTCAATGTCATATACCTGAATGTGTGTCCTAAATCCATCAGCCCCCTCAATGTCATAAACCTGAATGTGTGTCCTAAATCCATCAGTCGCCTCAATGTCATATACCTGAATGGGTGTCCTAAATCCATCAGTCCCTTCAACGGCAAATACAGTATATATGTGACCACAACCTACAACCATTCTAAACAAGATAGGTCTACATATTTGTTTTGTTAAGGAGTGGTGGCCTCAAGTTTATTAATGTCATATACAGGGATGGGTGTCCTAAATTCTTCCGCCTTCTCAACTTCTTATGCAGTATATGTATGTGTCCACATCCTATAAGCATCCTACGTAAGATAGGTCTATGTTCATTTTCTCAAGGAACGGTGGCCTCAAATTTAAGAGGAATAGCTGCCCTAAATCCATCAGCCTTCTCAATATCATATCCTGGAGAATGCGTCCTAAATCCAACAGCCTTTGCAACATGAAATATAGTACAGTATATATGAGCCCACACCCTATAAGCGTCCCACATAACATAGGTATGTATTCCTTTTCTCAAGGAACGGTGGTCTCAAATTTATCAATGTCATTAAGAAAAATGGTTGTCCTAAATCCATCAGTCCCCTCAATGTCACATGCAGGATATATGTGTCCACACTCTATATGCATCCCACATAAGATAGTTCTATGTTCATTTTCTCAAGAAATGGTGGCCTCACATTTAAGAGGAATGAGTGTCCTAAATCGATCAGTCTTCTCAATATCATATACAGGAATAGGTGTCCTAAATCCATCAGACTTATCAATATCATATTCAGGAATAGGTGTCCTAAATCCATCAGTCTTCTCAATCTCAAATACAGGAATAGGTGTCCTAAATCCATCAGGCTTATCAATATCATATACAGGAATAGGTGTCCTAAATCCAACAGCCTTCTCAATGACTTTATATGTGTCTACAACCTATAAGCATTCTAAACAAGGTAGGTCTACATTCATTTTCATAAGGGATGGTGGTCTCAAATTGATCCCTTTAACGTCATGTATAGTATATATGACCCTATGAGGCTTATATTAATTTTCTTAATGAATGAGGTCCTCCAATCCATCAATGAGATCCTAAATCCATCAGGACAGTCGCTATCAGTGATTCTCATGAAGCACTAGACTCATGGACTTTCCTTATTCCTTAATTTCTAATACTTTTTTGGTTGTGTATTCTACTAGAGCGCAGAACATTTTGCTGTATTATTGAGATATAGTGAGTTTTTATCGAGACCTGTCCGGTCTCCCATTTGAGGGTGATATGGGATGAAGTGGGGGCACAGAAGACAGGGATATGGTTTTTCAAACTATTATTGGATATTTCCTTATAGAAGCCTGTGAGTCCTGCCTCTCTTGCCCATGTAAGCATACTTTGCCCTCTGGGTGATGTTTATTCATGCATACTAATGCACTATGTTACACACGTCATACCTGCAATACTTGTCCATTGGTTTAGATGCATGGTGGCCCTCCTGGGCCATAAGTCGCTAGTTTGGCAAAACAGATTAGGCTTAATTGAGTCCATCCATGATCTTCAAAGATTGAAGCTCTTGAGGTCCCTGGGCACATGTGCCATGATTTGGAAGGACCCACGATTCTGCTCTGTGTACAAGGCCATGTGTCCTGCTTTGCAAGCAGTGGTTTTCTCCAGAACTGTCAACTGTGAACTAGAGATGAGATGGCCTAAGGCCGGCCCGGAGCTGCAGTTCTGCACTTTGATAAAACACCAAGTACTCGATGCAGAGAGTAGCACAGCCCCAAGCATGGAGGAGCAACCACAGGGAACATATTCGTATGTCAATGCAGTTGTGTAAAGGACTATTGCATGTTTATTATTTGACTATCAAGTCTATATAACTCTCTTCAGGGAGTTGTGTGCTCTTAAGAGCTGTATCCACAACATTTACAAGAAAAGGAACAGCCACCCCACTATGCCGGTCACACTAGCCCTGTGTCCTGCTTCCCCTCCCACTTATAGAGAAAGCCTGTGAGTCCTGCTTGCCCCGCCTACTTATAGAGAAAGCCTGTGAGTCCTGCTTACCCCGCCTCCTTATAAAGAAAGCCTGTGAGTCCTGCTTCCCCCGCCTAATTATAGATAAAGCCTGTGGGTCCTACTTCCCCCGCCTACTGATAGATACAGCCTGAGGGTCCTCCTTCCCCCGCCTACTTATAGATAAAGCCTGTGGGTCCTACTTCCCCCGCCTACTTATAGATAAAGCTTGTGAGTCCTGCTTCCCCTGCTCAGTAATAGAGAAAGCTTGTGAGTCCTGCTTTCCCTTCCCATTAATAGAGAAAGCTTGGGAGTCCTGCTTCCCCTGCCCATTCATAGAGAAAGCCTGTGAGTCATGCTCTCCTGGTCACTCATAGGTTCTGTCCACACGATGAGTATTTCAAGTCGGAACTCATGCGGCTTCCAACTTGAAACACTAAAACCGAAAGTAAACCATTTCCATTGACGGCTTTGCACGAAGCTGAAACGCGTCAGCCGATGCTATGCATATTTTATCCTCTGTCTGTCATAAGGATTTGTAAAAGTATTGGCGCATGTACTCCGCTGGATCGCAGTCATTCTATCTTCAGAGCTTGTTTGCATTTCCATTGAACTCAATAGAATATACGCCTAGTACTTTATGTAGTTTTTTCCAGTAAAAAAAACTTAAAACTTGTTGATTTTTTTGATTGTATTTTACACAGAAAACGCATGGAATTTTACTATTGATGTCAATGGGGATGGCTAAAAACCTTGGAAAATACGCGTCAAACGTTTGTATGTGGATTTTAATGCAAATCCACATCCAAAACCAGATAAGCACGAATGGGACTCGTTTCTGACTGTAAACCGCAAGAAAAAACAACCCTAAATCCACATGCAATACCATGTGAACTACTCGTTGAAAATGCATCAGCCAACGAGGTTTTCAACAGCAGACTTCAACAAGTAAATTTTACTTGTACCCTTAGCGAATGCCTGTAAGTCCTATTCACCTGCCCAGTTATAAAGAAAGCATTTGGATTCTGCCTCTGCTGCCCATTCTCAGACGAGATGCAGAGTCTCCTCAGCAGAACCAAGCCCATCTCCAGGCTGACCAGGTGCATCTCAGCCAACAGTGAGTTGCTGAAACTCCCCAGCAGACTGAGGAATGACTGCAGTCTCAGCGAGACAGATAAGCAGCAGATATGCTATCTATCATACATGAAAAAACTTTGAGACTCTCGGTTCACATATCATGATCAGAACATGTTTAACTGCCCACGACTTCAAACGAGGTCTCAAATCGGGCAGATCCATCCTATCTTTACCACTCAATCGAGCCAATCAGCCTCTCACTGGTCACCGACTCCATTATTCAAAGAAAAATAAAAACACCCAACCTGCAAAGCAGCCCTCTATACAGCCTGTGAGATAAGCAGCAGAGACACCACTGCTGGCCCAAGCCCATCTCCAGGCTGTCCAGCAGCAAATGAAGTTTTTACCCACATGCAAAAAACAAATGTTGAACTAAAGCAGACCCGTGCAAAGCCAAGTAATTCTGCTCATAGGCTATGTATGCAATAAGCCAAAAAGTTATCATTTGAGTTGAGAGGAGCTATCTAGGGATAAAACCC
Source organism: Phyllomedusa bahiana (assembly GCA_025379985.1). Taxonomy (NCBI): domain Eukaryota; kingdom Metazoa; phylum Chordata; class Amphibia; order Anura; family Hylidae; genus Phyllomedusa; species Phyllomedusa bahiana. The sequence continues at coordinate 4,913 of JAODAL010030888.1, read as the reverse complement.
ACCAGATCCACATCCATGTATTTCCTTGCTGTCATGAAGCACACCGTGGTCCTGGCTCTGGACGGTGGTCTTGCTCGTGTTTTGCCTGCATCGGGGTCAACACTTCCCCCTTCCTCCTGTGCCAGTTTGTTGGTGCACTATAGTCGTGTTTGAGTGGGACTTCTGTGTATGACTCTCTGGTTTGACCTTTGACTTGTTCCTGACTCACCTGTTTGGCCACTGCTTGACTTGACCTTAAACCTGTGACCTCGAAATCCCCCTACCCTGACCCTCTTCCTACTTCCCTTGTACCACACTAATACATCAGCTGTCACTTCCGGATGACTTTGTCAAGGTAGCAACCTGAGAGTTCCCTTTAGCAAAGTTCAGATCCCTGTACAGGGGTTAAAGGGTGAAGAATAGGGGTCTCTTTAGACTCTGGTTCTTGACATGGTTCTGCGCTAAAGCTTGAGACTGATCCAGCAGATCCACAGCTGTCCCAACAGGTGACTTTGTCAGGGCAGCAACCTGACAGTTCCCTTTAGCAAAGTCCAGATCCTTGTACATGGGTTAAAGGGTGAAGAATAGGGGTCTCTTTAGACTCCGCTTCTTGACATGGTTCTACGCTAAAGCTTGTGACTGACCCACCAGATCCACCAGCTGTTGGTGACATTTGGATGCCATATCATCAGCCTATCATTGTGATGCTCATCAACATTGCTGCCCCACCAGATGGTATTTCGGTAGAATGGTATAAGTTGTACATAGATGAGGTCAGTCCCCGCCTAGTTGAGGTCTTCGGGCAGGCCTTTGAGAAAGGGCAGCTGCCCCTATCGCAATACGAAGCGACGATAGTTGTCATCCACAAAAAGGATAAAGCACCTGAGCAGTGTAAGTCATACCGTCCTATCTCACTTATAAATATGGATGCTAAGATCCTAGCCAAGGTCCTGGCGCTGCGACTAAACTCCTTAATACTCTCTATTGTTGGGGTGGACCAATCTGGGTTTATGCCGGGGAAGTCTACAGATATTAATCTAAGGAGACTCTACACAAATTTGCAAACAACTCATGACAATGCGGGGCGAAGAGTGATTGCGTCGCTCGATAATGAAAAGGCGTTCGATTCCATAGAATGGAGGTTCATGTGGGCGCTGTTGACATCCATGGGCTTTCCAACAGAGTTTCTTAGATGGCTCCAGATTTTGTATTGGAAGCCGACCGCAAGGGTTCTGGTGAATGGGTACTTGTCTGACCGATTTCCGCTGGGAAGGGGCACTAGACAGGGGTGTCCCCTCTCACCTCTACTATTCGCATTGGCTATTGAGCCCCTATCGATATTTATTAGCAACAACCCGCTGATCGAGGGCTGGGAGATACAGGGGATAACAGAGCAAGCGTCTCTGTATGCAGATGATTTACTGGTTTACCTGGCAGACCCGAGGGGCTCCCTGGATGCCCTTCTCGTGGAGGTGGATTCTTTTGGGACTTTCTCCGGACTAAAAGTGAACTGGGCAAAATCGGTGTTATTTGTGGTTGATGACGTTCAAAAGGAGGACATCTCCTTGAACTGCCGGATGGAAGTCTCTGAACAGTTCTCATATCTCGGCATACAGATTCACAGAGACGTACAGCGGTTCATGGCCCTTAATCAGGCAGTAGTGCTGCAGGAGGTAGTCAGGAAACTGACGACCTGGAGGACGCTTCCTCTGACTCTAGTAGGACGGATCAATATTATTAAGATGATCCTTTTACCCAAGCTGCTGTACCTGTACAGAGCTGCCCCTGTCTTGATTCCTCAAATACACTTCTGAACCCTGGAAAAGCAGATCTCACCATTCCTATGGGCGGGGAATACTCCTAGAATAGGGAAATCCACGTTAAGAGCCCTCTATGACGATGGAGGTCTGGCGCTCCCGGACTTCTACATTTATTATGTGGCAGTACAATTAAATTATGCAGGGTGGTGGATTAGAGCTGACCGCAATAATCCAGCAGTGGTTTTAGAGGCAGCGCTGGTAGGGTCCTATGAGGCACTTGGTAACTTAGTCTACAGACAGGGGAGACACTCGATACGGCATTATACGTCCACTATGGCGGCAACTGTAGCAGTGTGGAAGAGATTTGTAGGAGTTTACCCTGGGGAAGGAGAGGGAGATGCGTGGTCTCCATATATACCTCTCTGGCGGAACATGAAACTCCCTGAATTGATCTCGCTGATGGACTTTGAACTATGGCCACAGAAGGGTATCAAGTATCTGGGACAACTATATGTTAACGGGAATTTTCCTGATTTTCAGGAGTTGGTCGATGGACATGACCTACAGCGAGGAACCCTGTTTAAATACTTTCAGTTGCGCCACGCATGTTTCAAACAATTTGGGAGAGGTCATATACAGTTGGCATGCGGAGCATTAGAAAAGGTGGCTAGACGGGCAGACCCGGTAAAGCCAGTCTCTACCTTCTACAAGACTATTATGGGATGCCAACCTTCTCCTATTAAAAAAGCCTTTGAGCGCTGGTGTGAGGATATTCCCAACTTGGAATCTCATCACCTGGAGGAGCTGGCGGCCACATGGAGAACCACTGTGATCAGTGCTAGGGACCAGTTGATACAGGCTAAGTGGCTCCATAGGGTGTATTACACCCCAACAAGATTAGCCCTGATGGGGAAATTACCTAGCCCGATTTGTACTAGATGTAATAATGCGCGTGGCTCACTCCTTCACATGACGTGGGAGTGCTCCCTAATTCGGACCTATTGGTCGGAGATCCATGCTTTTTTGAATGAGAAGCTGGGGTTCCCTGCTGTATGTGCTCCTGAGATTAGCTTGCTGGGCCTAGTAGCAGATATTGCTCAGACAAAATCTGAACGGCAGTTATACAAGGAAAACTATGTTTTATGCAAGGAAAACTATATTGTTGAACTGGAAGCCTCCTAAGTTGCCGTCTTTGAGACACTGGAAACAATTAGTGAATGGAGATTTGCCAATGAATACCTTGACCGAGGGGTACCGACAAATTCCTTGATATTTTGGATGTGTAAAGGATTTTCTTCACAGACTGGCTGGTTTGGGGGTATGAAGGGAGAGGAATGGAGACCAGACGTCGGATGGCGGAGAATGTCTATTGTATTATTTCACAAATAAAAAAGGATGACTGGGTTGAATGGGTAGAAAAGGAAATTTTAATTATACTGTGGAAATGTTTAAGCATTTTTGATGAAAAGAGAGCTATCTTTCATATGTACATGGAATAATGATGATTTCATATGTGTATTAAGATTGCATTGTACTGCGCGGTTTTCCATGATACCTGTGTAGAGCGAATGCTGTATGCTGGTAACTTTTCAATGTTTTGTACGTTTTAAAAATCTGTTTGCAAAAATAAACACTTTGAAAAAAAAACATTGCTGCCCCACACAAGTAATCTATAAAAAGTACATAAGTATATTCTGTATTTGTCTATGACAAATTGGTGTCTTCATTCCATCAGTGTTACACGAGGAATATAAGCATCCACAGACTATTAGGTTGACATGTAGGAGATGTGGAGCTTATTAGCGCCACATATTACATACTGTATGTGCAACACCAACACAAGCAATGGGCACCACCATTCTATGTATCAGGCTACCTCATGATCCACGCCGCCTGTGGGTTGTTATCTCCGGTGCCTCCAACAGTCTCATCTTGCGTCGTCTTTCCATGTCACACTCATTAAGTCAATGGATAAAGCAAGCTCCTTTGCTTATGGAACATAGTGAGTGCAATGTAACAAACTGTCGACACAGCATCCCGTCACACTGTGTCCCAGGATAATCTTTGCCAATCATACACAGTTAATATATTTTTAGCACCGCAGTCTACCACCCACCTACTGAGTCTGTCAGCTCCATACACAAAGAAAGTATATTCAATCCAAGCAGTTACAGACACGATGCAGGTGCACCGTCAGGAGATGTTCATCCTCAGTCTATCAGTGTCATTATCATATGCAATACATATGCAAGATGGGATACTGTGTAAACAACATTAGTATAACATGACAACAGCTCTACCCGTACGCTGCGCTGCGGGCACTGCATCTCGAAAGACATTAATTACATAACTATAGAGGTAACTCTGCCCCTCAAGTGGAAAGGAGGCACAACTTCAAGGTGCCCAGTTCTCTGTCCAGCTCTCAGCCGCCATGACCAGGCCACCTAGACCTTGTACTGTGGATTTGGGAACCTTACACCTACAACCAACGCACAGGTACAATGACAAATAACCAACTGCATCATGTGTCTTGACCCAGTGTAACGGTCGTGGTACTGGATCTACTGGACCGCCGCAAGCAATGGTGTAAGCCACGCCAGGGAACGGAATCTAAGTAGGGGCCCGGGTTTTCCCAGAGCCCCCGCAAGCGGGATGGACTTGCTGCGGCGTGAGGCTAACAGGTCGCTACCCCTGGCGTGACTTGCTTGCGGTGGCAGCCGAGGTGTAGCGTGGTGCAGAATCATAATCCGTAGACGTAGTCGGGGACAGGCGGCAAGGTCAGGGCAGGCGGCAAAGGTTCAGACGATAAACGTAGCAGAGGTCACAACGCCGGCAAGAAGGTAAACACTCAGGAACGCTTTTTTCTAGGGCACGGAGGCAACAAAGATCCCCGCAGGGAAGTGACGTGGGTCCATAAACTATATGGGGCAGCGCCCCCCAAACCCCAATTAACCCCCCTAGGGGGCCGCGCACAAGGTATTCCGGCCGACAGGGGGAAAAGAGCAGGACAGGAGCGTGGTCAGGTGAGTGGATGGGACGGGTGCGACCGCGGGCCAGTATCAAAGGCCAGCGCCGCCACCGTCCCCACCGTGCGTCCCCCAAGAGGGACACGGGAGCACCCCACCGCGGACCGGGACCGCCGCCACCGGTTACCCCAGCAACACTAGGCTTTTA
>JAODAL010030887.1:0-49274 GCA_025379985.1 Phyllomedusa bahiana | reverse complement strand
AAAATTTTGAAAAAAAAAATAAACACCAACAAAAAACAGGCTTTGTCAAATCCCAGCCTCTGAAGCTGCAGGCGTATAGCGGCACCCAGTACCATGCTATACCCCTTTATTTAGTTTGGGGAAAATATACCCAATACCCCTTGAATGATAAGCTGGGGTAGGTGGTCCTTAGAGTCAATCCCAATCCAAAGGGGGGGGGGCAGGAAAGCCGGCACTCAATGTCCACAAAAGAAAAGTCCTTTATTGGTGCCACAAATAATTATACAACATGGTAATTGCACAGTTAGGAAAACCCCTGTGGCTTTAAAGGGGATTATCGTTTCTTATTTTTCGGTGTTTCCCAAACTGCTCAGTTTCCCAAAACTCGGGAGAGAAGGGGGGTTTCTTCCCCCTCGCTGGGTGACATAACCCCCCCCTTTCATGTGCATGTGGCCCCGAACTCCCCCCCTCCCCCCCTCTGCCTAAATCCCATTCACTGTGCCCCCTAGCATTTTTTTTTTTGTAAGAGCTGTATACACCCCACGGGGCTCATTAATCTAGACGAGCAATAAAATTTTTCCTGCACAGTGGAGATTTTACGTTTTGGGAACACCCAATCCCCCTTTTGAGGAGGTTTTTGGCCCCCGGGGACAAAACTGTTAGTTTTCTTTTTGTAAATCTGTTGCAGTCTTTTTTCTGGGGGTTGGGAGAGAAAAAATGACGGCCCAACTCTGGTAGGCAGGGATGAACAAATTTGCTATTTCCTAATTTGTAAGCCTTCGTGTAATTCTGTTTCTTTGCCTGATAAAAGAAAAGGAGGCCCCTTACTTGGTGAGAGACACAGCTCCGTGAATCATATTTTATATGTTTCCATTATGTAGTTTTTCTCCCTAAATACTGGGGAGCAGAGGGTGTCAGTATTTTATGTTCAACACCTGAAATGTGGGTAAACAGCCACCCAAACAATAGTAAGCATAAAGGCTGTAAGTCAGCTGGGGCACCACACGATTGTATAAGTGGCACCTTTGATGGCCCTTCATCATATACAATTATAGCAACTGGCAACCACCCTCCTCATGCATAGAAGGTGTGTGAATGATTGTCTTATCAGTATTTTTGCATTTATGCAGTCTCCCCTTGCATGATATTGTGATTTTTCTGCATACTGGTATGAACTGGTACTTATCCAATATGCAGTTTTTTATCATTCAGTTGTTCCCCTAATAGATAGATGTGTGAGCTGCGGCTCATTAGTTATCTGCAGCTGTTGTATCTTTCCCAAGTAGCACAGTCGCTTGTGTTGCCTCCTGTTAGGTCCAGCCAATGAGCTGTAGGTATGGCCTTGTGTTTTTTTGAGTTAATAATGTCAAAATTTTCCGTGATATGTATGTATTTATAACCCAAAGTTGTGACACAAACTGAATTCATAACCACCAATTAGTTGTGAGAAGAGGAGGCTGAAAAAAAAAAACAAAACCAAAAAAAAAAACAAAACAATGGCAGGATTCACAAGTTGCCTTTTTGTTGCACCTGGTAACATAGTTAGCGGGACTAGCCTAAGCAATTAATAATATTGGAATAGATTAGGCTTTTGCAGCTATAACTTTAAAACATATGGACAGATGACTAGGCTACAAATCTAAATGTGTAAAACAGCTCATCTATACTGACACAACACAAAAAAAAAAAACAAAAAAAAAAATGTTGTAATTTCCACTTACCTGCCCTTACGGGCAAATTCAATGGATTTGATTGCAGTTGTATTACTGGTACCAGTTGTAACCCGGAAAGACGCCACTAACGCCTGAGTGTTTGTTTTCAACACCAAGATCTGAGAAGAATTGGAACAAAATGCATGTTTAACTTGTGGCTACTTTAAATCCTATTTGTTGGCTAAAATACAATTTAGGTCTTACTTTGCCCTTTGCATTCCCTGTATAGATATATTCTCCCCGCCGATCAAAAGATGCAACTACATTAAGGTCAGAGTCATCATCTACTGGTAAGACTACATGACTGGAGTCTGACAGCGTTAGCATGACCGGTGCCGACTTCATGGGACACACCAGAACTTTGTCCCTGTTGGGAAATACAAAGGTAATAAAAGATCATTAATATTTCTGAAATTCACAGGACACTTATCTACCGTTATGGAAACATCACTTATACTGCAAAACAGATCTTAAGAGGCTCAGTAAGAGGTTAAATATTACTTCACCCTAATAAGTCATGCTTAACAGAGCAATTTTATATTGATATTATATAAAAAGGGCTGCTGATGTTATTAGTGTTGTGCTTTGATGCACAAGGTATTGAGCCAAATATTGCGGGAACATCATTATCCCTGGCAATGAGTCAGCGATGCACTAGTCAGACTGGCAAAATGAAGTGGAATATTTATCAGATGTTGGCAGAATTTCTACTAGATGCAAAATACTGGTGAGGTTTAACACATTGCAACCATGCGGTCATAATATCATGGCTCTTCATTTTTTCCCCCTCCCCATCTTCCAAAAGCCGCAAGTTTTTATTTTTTAACCTACAAAGACATAAAAGGGCTTGTAGTTTTTATTGATACCATTTTGGGATACACATGACTTATTCATCACTTTTTATTCCAATTTTTAGGGGGCTGGAATCCGTCCCAGCCATTACGGTAATCCACAGTTCTCATAGAGAACTCTGGATTCCGTCTCTCCTTCCCGCTCGGCGAATCCGCCGGGCGGGGAGACAGTGACATGCACATTATCCCGGCGGAATACGCGCCATGGATAATGAAAGTCTATGGGGCCGGGGAGCTGCGACCCCGCCCCTTATTCAAGCCGTAATTGCGGGCGAAATCCGTCCCGCAATTACGGATTGAATAAGCCGTGTGAACCGGCACTTAGGTGAAAAAAGCCACTAGAAGGGAGCCAACTGTTAGTGGCTATCCGTCACAATGCCAGGAATCACTCCATTGCTTGGGTCCAAAAAGGTCAAGATGATGGGAGTTACTGAGCCTGTGCGACCACTAGCAATGGACAGGTGGATGTTCAATGAGGGAATCAGAAGAACAATACGGAACCCATTGACAAGCAGGAACAGGAAAAAAAAAAAAATCTACATCGAATGACAGACACCAGTTGCAAAGCTTGACAGCTGATTAATCCCTAATCGGATCTGAACAAGTCTACTGATCAATCTCTTCCAAGAATACCACAAGGAGTGTAAAAAGAGCCCAGAGCCTTCTTAAAATGGGATATTTATTGCACATTGTTTAAAAGCCACAAGAGACAACACAGTATGAAGCTACTTACACATTTCAGGCACTCTGACTCTTTTGTATTCTAGTATACAAAACTTGACTCCTATTAAAAGTGTAGTAAAAAGCTAACCACATTCCAAAAGAATACATGTGCTTTTTTGGGTACTTTTTTATGCAGTTTCTAACTGCCTGAAAGTATACTAACCTAACCCCACTCCAAACAATAAAATAGTCCAAAAAAGAGGCATCCAATTGATTGCCATAGAACACACAGGTCGATTTTTTTTAGGACTGTTTTATACATGAGGAGTAGAACAGTCATTCACACAATCCTAAACATACTGTAATCAGTGGGGCCTGCATACATTCAAATGATACCTGTAAGGTTGCTTTGTTTTTCAAAATGCAATGAAAAAACTATATTAAAATCATGTACTTACTGATCCCTTGGGAGGAACTGGACTTTCAGGATCGGAGAAGGGAATCTGAACCGTTGGTCACAGTCTCCAGAAAGGACATCCCACAGGGATACAATGTTATCGGTGGTGCACTCACAAGCTTATGACCATCTCTGCTCCAGCTGTAAGGGAAAAAGTGAATATGATAAACTTGCATGGGTTTCCCTGACTTTCATCCTCTTCAGTGAAGAGCAACAGTGTACACAGGCCTCCTAAACACTGGGAACAGGACCCTCATTGAACCACTAGGGATTCCGTCTGCAGAGCATGACAGCTATGACTTGTGACACGCTGGATTTATTGTTTTATTCTACATCTCTTTTACACTATAAACTGCTCCTGGTATTCAAAGAAGCACTACAGCTTTTTGCCTTTATGGCACAGCATATACTATTAGTACAGTTATGTAGAAGCTTCCACGCTCGCCTTGTATATACCAGTTTAACAGCTATTCCATTAATGGGTTACCAGCCATCTTAAAGGGGTTTTGCCACGAAGTAAAATTGACGTGGAAAGTTTGAAAATTAAATAACATTTTCACCATTCATCATCATTAAAATTTCTACACCATTTTTGTTTTAGCTGCTCCTTTAGTGATCCATTGTTTACAGCTCATCTCCAGGGGATACGGCCAAGGACGAGAGCTCTTCAGTCCTGGTTGCACATGCTCAGATATCGCCTCTCTTCTCAGGCAGTTACTAAGTGTTCAAACCCCGGGTGCTGTCATTCTACTCCTGTCCTTTGGACTAGTTAGTGATAAGTCAAACAGTGCAAATAAATAAAAAGAAGCCTCAATGAGGTTTGTGCATTGATAAAGAGTTAAAAAAAAATCCACAGGTTAAGTTCCTGCAGGGATTTGAACCAAGGACCCTTGTGCTGTAAAGCAAAAATGTTACCTCTGAGATCCAGTGTAGCTACTCACAGTTCTATACATAAAGAGACCTTTCTTTCACTTACAGAGGGGAAAAGGCATGGTGATGTCATCGCTGAGTCAATGATATGAAATTTCAAACAAATCACACACGCCCCCTTCTGAGCACACAGAGCTGAAGAGCTGGATGCAGGAGGTAGGAGATGAGATTGTGGCAAAACCCCTTTAATTCCTTCCTCCTCTTGGATAGGATTCTCCTATTGCAGCCTATAGTTCCCTGTCTTCAGAGACAGATTGCATGTAGTCTCATTACACTGCACTTGGTCTGCTCTGAGCCAAAATTGGCAGGTTCAGCCGACAATACATTTACTTTACTGTACAATATAACAATAACTAAGGTTGCATATACGAACACAACAATTTGCCAAACCTCTAAAAAACTTAACTGGAGGTCTGAGAAATTTGTGCAACCACTGACTGGACAAGTCCATCACTCCAATCCTTGAAAGCATGCGAAACGTAAAATACGATTGTGGCTACAATGTCATTTAGAAGGTTTGTCCAGGAATCCTCTGACCCTGGACAGATGCAGTTGAAAGGTTGCCAATGCCCTACACTAAATATTCAAACCCTCTGAATACTCTGTGCATACAACGCTTGCACCGGTTGAAGAAATAAGTCTGGACAAACGCTTTTCTTCTATATCTTATTGCAAACCTGCAGCAGACACCAGCATTCTGAATATATTGACATTAGGCGGGATCTGGCTTCTCTAGTGCCCTCCCAGTCAGTACAGACCACAACATGGACCAAGACTGTCAAAAGTGAATGCGAGTTTTACTAAAATATAATATGACCTGGAGTTTAAAAAAAAAAAAAAAAAAAAAAAAAAAGGATGGGAGGAAATGGGGGTTTAAAAAAAATAAATAAATCACTCACCAAAGAGAGCACACAGGATGAATATGTGCACTTAAAATCTTTGCAATGCCCCTTGTTAGAAAGTCCCAGATGACAATCCGTCCATCATTGCAGCCAACAGCCAGCAGTGTCCCCCACCTATTAAATGTGCAGGTGAGGGCCATGCTGATGCAATCCAACGTGCCATCTGCTTCCTACAAAATAAATGACATATAGTGAGTACATGGCTAAGGATAAGGTCTCACAGTGCTAACTGTGGCTGCCAATGCCCGCGTGTTTGCTGGTGGCATCACTGCTTCTATGGCAAACTCCTGCGGAAATTGGTGGCCACAGCTTTATCCGCAAGCGGCTGCTGCACCATGGGACCCCAGCCTCACACCAAGATATCCAAAACGATGCAAAGGTATAAAAAAAAAAAAAAAAAAACACATAAACCAATTATAACATCCTAATATTATAAAGCAGATGAAAAACTTCAAAATAACCCTACGATCGGCTTTATGGATACATGGGGCAAATTTTCCACGTGAATTGATGGGGTAATAAAGGAGCCTTTGTTTGAAGACGCTGGAGTACAACTCTGCTTTTTCCTGTTAACTCTGTTGGGAGTCACACAGCCTCTGTGTGCTTCATATTTCGGGTGAGCTGAAAAACTACCTTTTCTATTTGATTATTAGTACTTAATTTTTGCTTCCAAAATTGCCAGGCATAAAATAAGCCAACTTTAAGAGCCACACGCCAGTTGTAAAACACCGGACGGATTCTGTTTAAGAATCTGACTGGTATTTTATAGTCTTTTGAATGGTTTTGGGGGGGACGGTTCCGTCCACGGTCTGCGGATTCTGCCGTCCCCCTTTACCACTGAATAGCACACCATTGTGCATGTTCTGAGTTTTTTCGATGCCGGCGGTGTGAAAATATGCCTAGTAGAAAAAAAAGTGCAGTGTAGACTAGTGGACGGATTTTCTATTGAGGTGTATATCGGAGAGTTGATTGTGTTTTCAGATGGTGTTCAAATCTGAAAACCGTATGAAAAATCGAGTGAAAAACCCTTGCCGTGTGGACATATCCAAAGACAGAATAAAGTTAGACTAGACAGTTTTAACCTGTACAAGATTTATCAACACTACGATAAATGTGGTGCATTGTAAGATTGTCTAATCTAACTTAGAAGTGTCTTAGAGGTAGACACTATTAACTCCTTAACGACCGCCGACTTTAGACGTCGGCTGGTGCGGGTCCGACGTCTTTTGGTGTCGCTGCAGACATCGGAGTTTGTGGCGCCCGGCGCCGCAGCTGCGCTGGGATCGGGGCTGTACTACACAGCCCTGATCCCAGAGCATCCCCTGCGAGCATCGGGGAGCGGAGGACACCTCCGTTACCCGGTGCTTTAACCCTTTGATTGCGGCGGTGAGTTACTGCAGTGCAATCAAAGGGTTCCCCTGCTCTGTCAGGTGATCGGAACGCCCGGTGACCCGACAGAGCCCGGGGAACGGCTGCACAGTCAGTTCTGGGGACCTAGAGTAGCCCCAGGGCTGTCTGTGTATGAAGCCAGTGACCAGGGCACACATTGTGCTGTCCAGATCATTGTGCTGTGTCAAAGTGACACAGATTAGAATGTATTAGCAAATATGAATATGCTAATACATTACTAAGTATAAAAAAAATTTTAAAAAAAATGTAAAACAGTTCTCCCTTCATGGGATTAAAAAAAAGTGTAAAAAAAAAAGAATAAAAAAATAAAAATATTTAATAAAAAATAATTGTGCATATATTACACACACAAAAAACCCTACACATATTAGGTATCCACACGACCGTAATAACCTGTAGAATTAATCTAATTAATCTAATTATTAAGTGTGAAATGTGAAGGGTGTAAAAAAAAAAATTAAAAAAAAAAAATTTTGGTACAAAAAAAAAACATTTTTGAAAATATTTATAAGTGAACTTAAACTATTCCCCCAAAAAGTACAAACTTGTCTCGAAAAAAAACGAGGCCTCATACAAAATGCGTCATTGAAAAAATAAAAAAAAGTTACAACTGTTGAAACGTAAGGAGGCAAAAACTAAAAAAAAATTCTGGTCATTAACAACTTTTCAGGCGTTCGGCTTAAGGGGTTAATACATGTGTCCAACTATGTGAAACTAAGCACAAAAATAGGACTCTACAAACAGCATATTACACAGAACACTCTATGCACTTACCTCTGGGTAATTCTGACCAAAGGATTCTGGAAAGAGAAAATAATAGATTATATATGCATATGAACACTATTACAGACAAGATTATCAGCGTCACCCATTGAGTAGGCAGGCTTTACCCAATGTAAAATCTTTGCTCAGATCTAGCATTCGTTGAATGCTACGTAAAATCATTGTCGTCATTCAGGTAACGCGGATTTTACGATCGTATTTCTCTTCTTTCAGGCGTTAACGTGCCGAGAAATAGAAATGTGCCTCATGTTGAAAGTACGTGCTTGCAAGCGCGCACTTACAACAGCGCTAATGAAGGCAGATTGCAGCGGGTTCCTGTGCATGCTGCAATACGCAGTGTAAACACAGCTCTAAAGTTAAAGTTTTTGGTAACTGATAAGGTTTCTACACATTCAGAGAGAGCATATATAGAAGGGAAGAGGGCAACCTGCTGCTGTAAGATAAAAAATAAAAAATGATGACACCTACACCTGTAAGATAATGAAGAGGACAGATACACTTTAAAGGGAACCTGTCACATAGGTTATGCCCCCGTGCTGAGGACAGCACAAGCTAGTGACAGACCTGCTGCTTCCAGCGCTCTGTCCCTTGCTGGCGTTTTAGAGCATGTAATGCTCAAATCTGCAGCTTTCAGCCAGAAAAGTCATATAAAGAGTTCGTTTTTTTCCCCCTTTCAAACCCCGCCCATCTGAAGCTAGCCCCACCCACCTCAACTGATAAACCTATTACTTTGATTAGGTAGAAAGATATGAATAACTGCCAGGTGGGCGTGGCTAGACTTGGTGGGCTGGGCCAAAAACTACTCCTGTATTAGATTTGACCATTAAATGCTCTAAAACTGCAGCATCTTACAGAATAAGGGACACAGCGCTGGAAACAGCATGTCTGTCACCAGCTTGTCCTCAGCAAGGGGGGTATAACCTATGTGACAGGTTCTTTTTAAGGACTGTTTACACATTACAGTTTTATCATATCACTGACAGTCCACCAACACACAATATTATGGATGTAACATGGACGTAATCACCATAAGGTCTATATTAATTATCTCAGTCATTTGCCATTATCACTGGAATAAAAATATATTGTCATGACACACCATAGTGGAGCCATTGAAAGGCTCAAACTAGGGTGAATGTAGCCTCCTTTGCACTACATTTGCTCTATTTCATAGTCGTATACATTTTATGTGTCTACCATCAGTTCATCAAGTGCATACAAACCTGAAATAGAGCAAATAAAAAAAGAGGCTATGTTTGCCCTGTAGTCTGCAATGCCTCCTCTGCGGTATAAATCACGATAACGTTAACATATACTAATGGACGCCTGCAATAGAATGTAAAGCGTATGGGAGACAAAGTCTTAGTAGTAACACAGGCCAGTAAGACAAGCCTAAAAATGACCATTTAGCTATAACAGTGCTTGCAAAAACTAGTACAGACAATTGATTTTGCTAACAATACAATGACTAAAATGTTCAATACGTTTAGACTGGACAATTATCACCATGAACGCTTAGTGCATCCGAATTCTATTGATAATTTTTCCTACGCATAAACAGGATTTTCCAAGTTCTACTTTAATGTTTTCTTGCTACAATATGGGCAAGATTTCGAAAAAAACTAGTGCAAAGAAAAAGGAGCAATATGTGCCAACTTCAGCCCTTTCTATGTTTTTCCTTCACATTGCCACTCTTAACAACCCAATTATGCAGGTAACTGTTGCCATCCCCATTCACTTTAAAAGGGTTTTCTCACTACAATGATTAGCTTTCAAAATATACAGACAGGTAAAGGAAGACTTTTACTAAATACATTGCTTTGTTGATCTTTTCCCTGATCAGGAGATAAGAAGTTGTATCTACTCTGAATACACACAAGTGTCTCTAGGTTACCGTCCATATCTCCCTTTCTGATCAGGCAGGGAGTGATGTCTACATGGTCGAACCGAGCAGTCTCTATTTCCAAAAAGATTACACAGTTTATCTTTGAAAAGCCATTATCTTCACTCCTGGGAGATCTGCAGCTTTGTTTTCTACAGATTAAATATCCTGCAGTCATCTGACTGTAACAGGCTCAGCTAGGAATAGCAGAGCCAATATGCTAGTCACTGCTATAGAATCACCCACAGCCTGAACAAGCAGTGTGAGCTTGAAGCTAGCTGTACCTCTGTGCAAGAGCATGGTAAGAAAACCCCTGTAAACCTGACAAACTTTAAAAAGAGGCAATACAGCTTTTGTGCAAAAGTTTTTCCCCAAACTGTGTATGTACCTGAAGTGCTACCAGATAAACAAGCCTCATAGGATTGTGCTGACATAAAAATTAAAAAGTTATGGCTCTTGGACCCAGTCATATAAAAACACACTACTCACATAAAGTTAGGGATCTTTGGCTTTTAGTTGAAATGTCAGGAGGAACAATTTTTTTTTTTTTAAATGCACTCAATGAGACCATCTTTTAACTTTAGAATGCTCATGTCCAACTGTTCAATGTTTCAGTACTTTTTGTACAACTTGCTGATTTCTATCAAGGAGCTTAATGGCAAAATTCACAACAGCTGTTTGATCCTCGAATTGCCCAATAAATTTAGGGGATCAATTTGAATTGGGATTTAAACACTCATCATCATGCTGTTCATATTGTGATATCATGAGACCAAGACAGCACCTTAAAATTGATCAACAGTATCTCACCATTACTAGGCTTCAAGCAGGATGCTCTCAGATGGAAGTGGCCACTGAGCTTAGAGTGTCATCAGCAGGTTGTAACAGATACAGAGAGACTGGAAGAGGCACAGAAAGGCAGAAGTCGTCATCCTTTGGCTACATCACACATTACATTGTAAACAATGCCCTGCGGAACCGGATGATGATTACCATACAACTCCAGGCACGTTTAAGGGAGGTGAGAGGCAACCAAGTGTCAGACTATTCGTAACCGTTTACATCCGCGTGGTCTACAAAAAGGTACCTGACCCCACCACCAGGCACAGGCATCATTGTCTTACATGGGCCATGGAGCATCTACGACGGACTAGGGTTTCTCAGTGCTGTTCACTGATGAAAGTCTATTCACTCTGAGCAGAAATGATGGCCACCAATGATGCTGGAGACGTCAAGGAGAGCGCTATGCATCAGCCACAGACTCGCTCCTGATGGTGGTGGTGTTACAGTGTGGGCAGCTGTGTCTAGTCAATACAGAACTGCCCTACACTTTGTGTATAGCACAGTGACAGTCTCTACTACTTGAATAACATCATTAATCCAGTCATTGCTCCTCTACATGAACAACACAGGGATCATTTAATCTTCATGGATGACAATGCTCCAGCACATTGAGGTCATATCATTAGGGAACGGCTGTTGGAGACTAAAGTACCTCACATGGAGCTCTGAACCTCAATGACTCGAGGGGCGCCCTTCTAGAAGCGTGGGATGCGATGCCTTAGCAGCCAATAACTCGGCTTGTGAACAGCATGAGACGTCATTGTCACGCTGTAATTGATGCTCAAGGCCACATGAACGTTATGGAGACACTGACATTTTGATGGTGTCTACCCTCTACTGATGTTGGCTTTTGTTTCATTAAATTGTTTGAGATGATTAAATCAACACTGCATGCGATGACATAAATTGCCTACTTTCAGGTTAAAATACCACTGGAGCGTGAAATTTTTATCTTTTCCATAAATTTCACCTGAAAGCCAAATATCCCTAATTTTATGCGAGTAGTGTATAAACCGCTGTCCTTAACCCTTTAGTGCAAGTAGGCATTCAACTACATCCAAACTGTGCTAAAAGAGTATGGAGCAGGCACACTCGCTGCGCCCAATCCATATGTAGCAGGTGCCAACTGTTAGATCCAGAGAGCAACTGCTGCTAGCTGCCGGGATCAGGGACAGCTCTGATCCCGGCCACTTAAAAAGAACCTGTCACATAGTTTATGCCCCCTTGCTGAGGACAGCACAAGCTAGTGACAGACCTGCTGTTTCCAGCGCTGTGTCCCTTATTCTGTAAGATGCTGCAGTTTTAGAGTATTTACTGCTCAAACCTGCAGTTTTCAGCCACAAAAAGAGTCATATAAAGAGTCATTTTTTTCAAACCCCGCCCACCTGAGGCTAGCCCCACCCACCTCAACTGATAAACCTATTACTTTGAATAAGTAGAAACATGTGAATAACTGTCAGTGGGCGGGGCTAGCCTTTGGTGGGCGGGGCTAACACCTGCTCATGAATATTTGAGCATTAAATGCTCTAAAATTACAGCATCTTACAGAATAAGGGACACAGCGCTGGAAACAGCAGGTCTGTCACTAGCTTGTGCTGTCCTCAGCAAGGGGGCAAAAACTATGTGACAGGTTACCTTTAACCATTTAGACACTTCGGTGAAGCCAGCCATGTTGGTCCATGGTCTGTTGTAGCCTGCGAGCTGTCATGACCTCCATAGCGGCCATGCTTGTACTCCTATTTCCTTTTTCATATTTAAAAAAAATAAAGATAATTATTATTGCCACGTCCGTCAGAGGTTTGGATGCTAATTCTGGGCACGGATTCCACATCCAGTGTCCAAATTGAGTGTAAGGGTATGTTCACATGGCTTATTTTGCCGCGTATTCGCACGCGCATTTCACCGCATATTGCACTTTATAAGCGGCGAAATGCGCGCTGCAATTACAGTAATTCATAGCTCTCATAGAGAGCTATGAATTACGTGTCATCTCCCCAGGCGTACAATACAATCGTATCGTACGTCCGGGAAGAGAAGTGACATGTCAATTGTTTGCGCACTTACGCACTGCTGACAAAGCATGCCAATGGGGCCGGCCGGCTGTGTTCCAAAACACCTGGCGTATTGCGCTGCGTAGAGTACGCGCCCCAATACGCCGTGTGAACATACCCTAAAGTGTTTACACTGTACCCTATGTAAAATCAGCATCGTCATTCACACAACGCTGATTTTACACGAGTTTTATTGGCACATAATGACATGTGTGTTGCATGCCGATAATAATAAAGTGCCCAGGGCAGAAATCCGCCTTGTGCAGTCTGGGTTGTTTCCTTGCTGAAATCCCTTGCTGGCAAGCTCAGAATTTTCAATACTTTTTCAGTGCTGACACAGTCAGCTGTCTTGTATACGCCCCCTAAATGTCAGATCTAACATTATTCTGTTATTTATAAGGCACAGTAAAAAAAAAAATGGGTTCTTGTTTGGTTATCCCGCCTCCCCCAAAAAATTAAACAGAAAAATGCTCCTAAGCTCTGTGCTATAACACACCCTTTGATGCCTTATGTTATCTACTGGAGCGTTATGTACCACATGGGATCTTTTTTTTTTCTTTTTCTTTTTTTTTAAGTTGCTCATAATTCACCGTAGATACTATATTCAACCCATATGCCATAAGTTGCTTGTACGCCTGCAATTTCTCCATAAAGCTTTAAATATAGAAAAAAGGATCAAAACTAGTAAACAAAATCCACAAGTACCAAGGTACTTGTGGATCTTGTTTATAACATTGTGTATAACCAGGCACTATATTATTATATGGGGTTGACCTTACCCATTCATCTGCTTTTTTGTTCTCTTGGGCATACGTTGTTTTCAAAACTAGTAAAACATGATGAAAACAAAGTACAGTAGGTATCACTGGACTTGTACAAATACGTAAGAAACAGATAGCATGTCACTTATACTGACCAGTGGATTCCATAAAAACAGCCCTCCACCCCCACAATAAAAGGTGCAATTGCATTTCATTAATGTTTTACCTCACAAGGAATTTATTTGGGGGCTTCCCAGTACATTATAAAGTAGGTCAATGGTGCCATTAAAAAAAAATCCATCTTTCCTGACCCCCCAAAAAAACACCTCATACATCTCTGTACATCATAGTTGCCAACTTTTGAAAATGAAAAAGCAGGAGATACTAGTGGGCGGCGCGCGTAGCGTGCATGGACACGCCCATCTTGACGGTATGCCACGCCCCTTTAAAAATCCACACCCACTCCACCTAACTGCATAACGGCTTTGGAAGAAAGCCAGGTAGATGCCCTTATAGCCAGGTAGTAGCCCCCCCATAACCAGGTAGTGCCCCTTACAGGCAGGTAGATGCCCCCTTGTAGCCAAATAGATGCCCTCTCTGTAGCCAGGTAGAGCCAAATTTGTAGCCAGGTAGATGCCCCCTCTGTTGCCAGGTAGTGCCCCCATTGTTGCCAGGTAGTGCCCCCCATTGTAGCCAGACAGTGCCCCCCTAAAACTAATAAAAATAAAATCCACTTACCTGACCAGGCTTCTGCAGAGCGGCCCGCTCCTGGACATCTCCTCAGCAGTGTCACAGGGGAAGTGAGTGCAGCCGCGCGTCACTTCCCCTGTGACGCTGACCTGTATGTACGGCGCACAGCGGCGCCGGACATACAGGGGGAGGAGGGAGCGATCCCTTCTGCCTCCTCCCTGCTCAGCGAGGTCCCGGGCAGGTGAAGCGGGCGCAGCGCCCGCTTCACCCACCTGTGGAAACGGACCGGCGGCGCCAGAGTAGCGCACCAGCGCTACTCCGGCGCCGCGGTCATTTAAAGAGCCCCCGCCGCCTGCTGGCGGCGGGAGGAATGCCAACTCCCCCGGGAGGGCGGTGGTGGGGGGACCCCAAATTGCGGGACCCCCCCCCCCCCCCCCGCCAAAAACGGGAGAGTTGGCATGTACAGTATGCTGTACATGGAAAAATAAAAATGATATGGATCCGGGAAGTAATAAAAGAAGAAGAACAGATCGTCCTGACGGGAAAAATCCATCTGGGGAGATGGCCGTGTTCATCAGATCACTTCTTGAAGCAGTGGAAAGCTCAAGCCTGACTGGGAGTCACTCATTTAATAGGAAGAAACATTAGCTACCTAAAGTTGGCAGGTTCCAGAGAACTGGTGCAGCACGTGTGAAATCTTCGAGATGGACAAGGGAGGTTCAGATGATTGAGGCTTGTAATCTGAGATCATCATCAGAGCGGAGAGAGCGGGTAGGGTGATAGACAGAGATGAGGGAGAAGATGTAGGGGGAGCAGCGCTGTGGAGAACTTTATAGGTTAGAATGAGGAGTTGTATTCTGTCACCTATATATTTTTTTTTACTTATTAAAATAAGCCCCTAATACATATTCTTTTCTTCTTAGCCATTTTTATTTTCCGATTGTAGATTTTTCAGTTCAGTTGTCTGTATATGATTATGGGGACAGCATTCTAGCCTGTACTGCTTTAACAGCATTTAGAGAGATGCTTTACAGCAGCTTCATGCACATAAGAGTCTTAAGACTGACCCAGTCCCATTGACTTCTATAGGAGAGTTTTCTAGGCATGCTCTGTGACCTTGGAATAATTCAGTGTGCAGGGAGGAGGAGAGGGGGAGCTGTGTCATCTCCTTTTGTGACTGGTGGATCCTGTGTTATCTATTCACATTGGTGCCTCCTTTTAGTTTGACCCTCTTTGTGCTGATAATAAGCAGACTGCTGAAAATCTCTCTCTACAGAAAAGGAAGTGTCAGACTGTTATTAGGCCTAGTGGCCAAAGTGAAAACTGCAGAACTTAAAGGGGTTGTCTCACTACATTGATTCATCTTACCTCAGTTCTTTTTTCTTGGTTTCACTTTGAATTCAGGGGCGTGTTTACTGGCTTCCACTAGGCTGCAGTAGAAGCCAGGTCGGTAGCTATAGCAACCAGCGCTGGCAGCTTATCAAAAGAGATTGAAGAGGTCTGTAGCTATAGCGACCTGAGGAGCTGATCTAGTCCATACAAAAGGGATATCTCATATATATGACTTATTGCATTGATTTGTAGGAGTGCTGAACATATTTGCTGTGGTTAATGTGTGATGTTTATATATTGAGATATACACTCTATGTAGTTATGTGTTATTACGTTGCGCTTAAGTGAAAAAGTAATAAAAATACAGTTAAACAAAAAAAAAAAAAAAAGGGATATCTCAGAATAGGTAGGACACTGTTAATGGACATATATTGCAAAGTGACTTGTTTTTGCAAGATCTTTATTATAAAAAGCAATCCTTGTAGTGAGGCAACCTTTTTAAGTATTATTAAAAAATATTGAAAGTGATATTGAAAATTAAAAATAAAAAAAAATCTGAAAAAAGGTGTTTAACATAAAAACATGAGTTAAACAAGAAGTCTTTTTTGAGGACACCTTCCCTTTAACAAGTTTGTAGTCATTCTCTCTTAGATTGACAACTGGGTGTTACCACACTCCTGGTCAGCAGGGCTGTGTCCCTGCACACGCTGGCTCTGTCAGCACTGATTGGACAACGTCCAGCTCTGCAGTGACAGCCCCTTCATTAGTGACACCCATCTGACAAATTGCTCATTCATTTCTAGGAGAAATAACCCAATGAACAGAAGAAAGAGAAGAGTTGCTAACTCAAGGGGGATAGATCCACATCAGTCATGTCAGGAGATGTCACGTGTCCTCTTTACACCCATCATTACTACAGATCCTAGGGAAGCACCACTGTTAGCATTGTACATCCCTGGGCATGATCTGCACACTATGGGGCTTCGCTGTACCTCTGTAATGACTGTCCAGTGAAGAGGCAGCACAGACAAGCCATTGCTAGCAAGCTCATCTGCTGTTATGGGATGCCATAACATGTTCCCCTACACTGCCTATCATGGGGACATCTAGGCAGATCGCAACTAACTCGCAGGCTAGACAGACATCTAGCGCTCGCCGGGCCTGCCTCTTCATCTTTCATACATCCCGCTCCTTTCCGCTCCCATTGTTGTGCTTACCTAGTAACTCCAAATTCATGGCTCCGGCTTTCACCTAACCTCCCGAAGCTTCACCGCCGCCCCTGAACCGGGGCCGCCGCTTCCTCCTCTTGTTTCCGTTAACGTCAATCACGAGAGGTAAAAATGGGGCTGCGGTAAATAGCCTCCAAACGGTGGCCGCAAATTAGATTTCAATATGGCAAATGAAAGGGCAGCTAAAGATCTGAAGACAGGCATCTACAACGGTCAGCCGGGGGCCTTCAAGCCTGTACAGCGCGTATTATTGTCCCTGCCACAACACTGGCCCCGAATCAAAGGTTCCCACACACATCGTTCCCACCCTTTCAGTAAACAATATGTACCCTTACAGCAACATTATGCACCTAGGATGTTATGTAAAACCAAGAAGTGAAGAGATACTTTATATGTCCATATGGATGACTTCCAATTGACAATAAAAACTTTCCAGATTTGCTGGCTTTTTTCCTGACTGGGCTATTAGGATGCTATAACACTTTCTGGCACTCAGCTATTCTACTAATATAATAGTTTCACTTTCTTTCCTTTACACATTAGACTTTATTTGTATGTAAATTCTCTATAACAATCGTTATATATGCATTACAATCATTTATATATAACGATTGTAATGTGTGTGTGTGTATGTATGATATATATATATATAATGTATATATATATATATATATATATATATATATATATATATATAATAAATGTGAGGGGTGTACTTACTTTTGTGAGATACTGTGATATATATATATATATATATATATATATAATATATATATATATCATTACACCCTCACATTTTTGTAAATATTGCGTCATAGCTTTTCACGGGACAACACTGAAGATATGACACTTTGATACATAGTAAAGGAGTTTGTAAAACAGTGTAAATTTGGTGTGCACACCTCTTAGGGTATCTTCACACGGCTTATTTTGATGCATATGTCGTTGCGTATTTCACCGTGTATTGCGCTTTATACGCAGCAAAATGCGCGCCGCAATTATGGTAATTCATAGCTCCCATAAGGAGCTATGGATTACTTGTCATCTCACCACGCATACATAACGATTGTATTGTACGCACGGGGAGAGAATTGACCTGTAAATTATTAGTGCCGTTTACACGCCGCTGACACTGCAGGTCAATGGGGCACGCCGGGTGCCCCCCCCCCCCCCGTGCTTTGGAATTACGCACAGATCAGCGCATACCTCCCAAAACACCCACCGTATTGCGGCACCCCAATATGCTGTGTGAATATACCCTTAGGAAAAATGGACAAATTGTGCCCAATTTTCCATTTTCTCACCCTGGTATCATGTGACTCATTAGTGTTACAAGGTCTCAAGTGTGAATGGGGTCTGTTAAATTTGGTGTTATCACTCTCACACACTCTCATACTGATCACTGGAAGTTCAACATGGCACCTCATAGCAAAAAACTCTCTGAGGATCTGAAAAAAAGATGGGCTAGGCTATAAAAAGAATAATGCCAACACTCAGAAACTGAGCTGCAGCATGGGAGCCAAGACCATACAGCGATTTAAAAAGACAGGTTCCACTCAGAACAGGCATTGCCATGGTCGACCAAAGAAGGTGAGTTAACGTGCTTAGCATCATATCCATAGGCTGTCTTTTCAAAATAGACGTATGAGTGCTGCTAGGATTGCTGCAGAAGTTAAAGGGGTGGGAGGTCAGTATGTCAGTGCGCAGACCAAACACTGCACACTGCATCAAATTTGTCTGCATGGCTGTCAACCCAGAAGGAGCCTCTTCTAAAGATGATGCACAAGAAACCTGCAAATATTTTGCTGAAGACAAGCAGACTAATGACATGGATTACTGGAACCATGTCCTGTGGTTTGATGAGACCAAGATAAACTTTCCTACAGTCAAACATGATGGTGGGAGTGTCATGGTTTGGGGCTACCTGAGTGCTGCCGGCTGTGGAGAGCTACAGTTCATTGAGGGAACCATGAATGACAACCTGTACTGAGACATACTAAAGCAGCACATCCGCTCCCTTTGGAACCTGGGTCGCAGGGGAGTATCCCAATATGCTAACGACCCCAAACACATCTCCAAGACGACCACTGTCTTACTGGACTTGTGACTGCCAGCCAATTAGAATCTAATAGGCTCCTGTATATGGCAGACCCAAAGGGCAAAGTTTGCTGCCGATGGCAAGAAAATCGTGTGACCAATCACCAGCATCTTTTCAGACAGAAAAAAGAAGCATATATGATCAAGGAATAATATACTTTTTCCTGTCTGGAAAAGGGCTAGTGATTGGTCGAACTATTTTCTTGACACTGCCAGCAAAATTCAGATTTGGCAGAACTGGCATGACCCTACCTACCCTTTCATTCTCAGGATCAATGGAGGACTCACAGGTTGCCATCCCCTCCACCTCTCACTGGTCATAAAGTGATAGCACACCCTAGCAAAAGGCCACCACTATTACAGATACCCCTTTAAGTCGTTAAGCTTAACGACTGTTAGCGAATTCACAACGCAGTAAGTTATATATCCCCCAGTATAGGTAATTGGGTCCCCCAGTAAGTTATATGTGACCAGTAGGTAGGTATATAAGTTATATGTCTCCCAGTAGGTATAACGGCAGGTTATAGGTCACCCAAAGGGTATATAGGCAGGTTATAAGTCCCCCAGTAGGTATATAGTTAGGTTATAGGACCGTCAGTTGGTATATAGGTAGGTTATAGGTCCCCTGGCAGGTATATTGGTAGGTTATAGATCCCCCAGCAGATATATAGGTAGGTTATAGGTCCCTCAGTAGGTATATAGGTAGGTTATAGGTCCCCCAGCAGGTATATAGGTAGGTTATAGGTCCCCCAGAAGCTATATAGGCAGGTTATATGTCCTCCAGCAGGTATATAGGTCCCCCAGTAGGTATATAGGCAGGTTACAGGTCCCCCAGCATATATATAGGCAGGTTATAGGATAGGTCCCCCAGTAGGTATATAGGTAGGCTATAGATCCCCCCAGTTGGTATATAGGTAGGTTATAGGTGCCACAGCAGGTATATAGGTAGGTTATAGGTCCCCCAGAAGCTATATAGGCAGGTTATATGTCCCCCAGCAGGTATATAGGTCCCCCACTAGGTATATAGGCAGGTTATGGGTCCCCCAGCAGGTATATAGTTAGGTTATAGGTCACTCAGTTGGTATATAGGTAGGTTATAGGTCCCCCAGTTGGTTTATAGGTAGGTTATAGGTCCCACAGCAGGTATATAGGTAGGTTATAGGTCCTCCAGAAGGTATGTAGGCAGGTTATAGGTTCCCCAGTAGGTATATATATCAGACTCTCCTCCACTTTCATCAGCTTCAAAAGCAACCTGAAAACCCATTTCTTCAGGCTTGCCTATAACCTACACTAACCTTGTTGTCACTACTTCCTCCACAAACATGTCTGCCCCTCACCTCCTGTCTCTTTCCCCCTCCTTGTAGATTGTAAGCCCTCGCGGGTAGGGTCCTCTCTCCCTCTGTCGTGCCAATTGTCATTAATCACTTATCATTGTACTCGTTTGACTTATGTTGTGTATGTGACTCCCTCGAATGTACAGCGCCCTGGAATCAATGGCGCTTTAAAATAAATAATAATAATAATATAGGCAGGATATATGTCCCCAGCAGGTATATAGGCAGATTATATGTCCCCCAGTAGGTATATAGGCAGGTTATATGTCCCCAAGCAGGTATATAGGTCCCCCAGTAGGTATATAGGCAGGTTATATGTCCCACAGCAGGTAGAGAGGGCTAATTAAAAATAAAAAACTAACAGTACTTACCCTTTCTCGGCTCCCTGAAGCTGTCACTGCTCCTGGTCTCCCCTTCACAGGCAGCGTGATGACACTCTGTGCTGTGTACTCCGGTGAGGCTCACCGGAGTATTCTGCAGAGTGTGCTGCAGAAGCCTGCAACAGTTAGTCCCCGGCGCCACCACCATCACCGATCGCCAAGGTCCCAAGCCAATAGCTTCGACTTGGGACCTTAACGGTCAGCGGATAGCAGGCTGGTCAGAGCTAGTTAAAGGGCCGTATGTGGCCCATGGGCCACACAATGCCCAGGTCTGCTTTAGATGCTGCTTACCTTTCCTCACTCCAAATGGCACTCCCACAGTAGGGTCACAGGGTACCGATTCATTAACATATCAGCTAGAATCCTGATGAAGGCTTTTAATAGCCGTTATGTTTTCGTTTCTATTACTTCCTGCCCCAGGCAGGAATAGAACCACCATCTTTGTACACACTTCTGTATTGTTTACATTATGCTTAAGGTGTACAGAGAGATCGAGCCACCTAGTGGTCAAGTACCCTAATTGGACTCAATGTTAATGTGTAAAATTTAAAATATTGGTTTAAAGGTATAAAAAAGAATTTAAATATCAAATTACCCCTCCCCCTTTTACCATTTTATAAACAAATAAAGAAAAGTTACACATAATTAGCATCGCTATATCAGTAAAAGAAATGGTAGAAGAAAGAGAATTCCAAGCTGCAAAATTCATTTTTTTTGATCATTTCACACCCCCTAAAAATTGGAATAAAAAGTGATAAAAAAAAGTTGCATCTATCCCAAAATGGTACAAATAAAAACTAGACTTCAGTCTGCAAAATATGTGTCCTCATTTAGGTCTATAAGTGGAAGAACAAAAAAGTTACTGGTCGCAGAAAATGTCGCTGCAGCTCAAATTTAAGTAATAGAGAATGTATTTTATTAAAAGTACTAAAACATAACGAAAGCCCTACATATTTGGTATTGTCAAAACCATATCAAACTGCAGAATATAGGTAACAGATCATTTGTACCAAAGAGTGAACGCCGTAAAAACAAAAAGCACACAAACATGGAGCACAGTACTTTTTTCACATTTCACTCCACTTAGAATTTTCTTGCGGTTTCCCAGTATATTCTATGGTACGATGAATGACACTATTAGAAAGTAAAGTACAAGCCCTCATATATCTATGTAGATGGAAAAATAAAAAGTTATGGCTCTTGGAAGGTGAGGGCGATAAAAAAAGAGACATTATTATGACTGGTTGTCAGGAAGGGGTTAGTACCAACAGAGCATGCTTCAGTTTGGACAGTAGTGCAGTTATATTCATTTCTTGAAAGTTGGTCAACAGCCAATACTGCCACTATTACAGGTTCCCGCAGAGATTTTGGTCAGTTTTCCAGGATGTTTCTCTACATAATTTTCTTGCTTCTGCTGGTACTTTTGATCTATGGAAAGTTAAGTTTTAATTGGAGGTATGACTTAATGGGGTGTTTCCACTACATAACTGTTAGGATATGCCATCAAAGTCTGAAAGGTGTAGGCCCCTACTCTGGAATGGACTCCCAAAAGTTATGGTTCAGAATGGAGAGCTGGTCACGCTTGCGCACAACTTTCCATTTTGTTCTATAGGAGTTACGAGTATAGCCAAGCACCGTGTTCAGCTGTAATTGGAACTATCAAGCACGACAAGCTCTCTATTCTGAGCCGTAACTTTTGGGGGCCCATTCCCAAAATAGGTGTGGGTTCCAGAAGAGGGACCCACACCTATCAGACGTTGATGGTATATCCATCAGAGTATATTGTGGAGACCCCCAAGTTAAGAATCGACAGGTTGAAAGACAACTTTTGTAAGGATGGGTCCCAGTGGTTGGACTCCTACCATTCTCACATTTATCACCTATCATGTGGAAAGGTAATACATGTTATTGGTATAAAAACTCCATTAATGTTATACTTAAAGAGAACCTGTAACTTTTGAGGGAGATGATAGAATGAATCATTCTCTAAATGTATATTGAGAAATTTAATGATTTAAACTATTAATATGAAGCCATTTGATGGCAAAAAAGTGCTGCATGTTAACTGTGATGCCACATGTGGGGTATATAGGCAAAAGTCAACTGTGGTGAACAATTAGCAAACACACAGTGGTATCAAACATAAGATTGATATCAATACATATGAATCACATTGGTGATCATCTGTATCAAATTTACAGGTATAAAAACCATTATAGTGAAGGAAAGGCTGGGACAGAAGAGCACATCAAGAAGAGAGTCAATAGACTTTCAGTTTAACTAGATGGCAAAGACCTATTGACTGTAAATGTCTGGGCGTTTGACATTTAAGGGTAAGTTCATACGCTGTGTTGGGTCCATTTTGGATCCGGTTTGGATCTGAAAAACACATTCAAAAGCGCTGTGTAAATCGCATCCAACATGCAGGTGTGTGCTCGGATGCATTTTTGCTGCAGCAGGAACGCACCCTATAGTTTTAAATAAGGTGCCTGCTGTGTCAAACGGATGAGATGTCAATTCTTTGAACGTATCCGAAAAACGCATCACAAAGATGCATGTAAACACGCATCAGCGATCACTCGTCTGAATGCCGATGCGTGTTTTACAATGAAAGCAATGTAAAGCACAGTTAGACCGGGTGTTTTAGAAGTACACACTAGCCAGCACATACTTCTAAAACACTGACAGCCGGCTCCAATTCATTTTTACTCTCCCCAGGAAGAAGTCACATGTCACTTATTATACACTGGGGAAAACGTAGGATAATCATAGCTCTCAATGAGAGTGTCACGAATGTGGTAGTGGATCCGCTGGATCACCGCAAGCGGTGGTGTAAGCCACGCCAGGGAGCGGAGTCTAAGTAGGTCCCGGTTGTCACCAGAGCCTGCCGCAAAGCGGGATGGACTTGCTGCGGCGGGAGTCTACCAGGTCGCTACCCCTGACGTGACTTGCTTGCGGTGGCAGACGAGGTTTAGTGTGGTAAAGAAACGTAAGGCAGGCTTGTAGTCGGGGACAGGCGGTAAGGTCCGGACAGGTGGCAAGGTTCGTGGTTGTGGGACGTAGGCTAGAAGGTTCGGTACACGGTAATCAGGACAATACTAGAATAACGCTTTCTCAGTAGGCAACAGGCACTAATGATCCAGCGGGGAGTGGGTGGAAGCGCCCAGGTAATATAGAGGCAACGCCCGGCATGCTGGCCCTTTAAATTTCACAGAGGTGGCGCGTGCGCCCTAGAGAACGGGGACGCGTGCGCCGGGCAGCAGGAGGCTGCAGACAGACGGGAGTGCGGCCGCGTGAGTATTGGCGCGCTAGGGAGCGAGTGCGCCCGTCGCCCGACACCCGGGCAGCGGCGGCACTCGCCCCAGATGCTGGGGTACAGGCAAGGCTGCGACGGCGCCCGACTTGCGGGCTGTGTCGCTGTTCGCAACAGAGAGCTATGAATTATCGCAGTTTCGGGGCATATTTCGGGTGTACTGCAGTGCAATTATGTGTCAAAATGCCCCCCACGCAATTATGCCGTGTTAACATACCCTACAGGCTTGTCCCCACGGCAGGGATTTTCAGTTGGTTTTACAGGCGGTTATAGGATTTGAAAACCGACTGTCAACCTTTTACATGATTTAAATAGAAAATCTGTTCAGCAGTGCACACTGCACGAATTTTCCACCGGATGGACTTTGGCACCACCGTCATTCCTAAAAACATGTTCATTCTTCCGCCCGGTTTTCAGTCAGAACATGAACATGTGGGTGCGAAGGGGGCCGGCTTGATTCCACAAACTGCAGACAAAAGTCGCCCCCTACGGCCAAAAAAACCCAAAATGTTCATAAAATACGACTAATATTTTGTCTTTGCCGTGTGAACACACCCTAATGGTTATACAGTCTTTAAAGTGTCCGCGATAAATATTGTAATATTCTCAGTTCAGCAAATTCAGACTTTTAGGGATGCAGCAATGACAACTATGTCCCTCAACATACAATAATAGTTGATCCTGCTAAGACTGTTGAATTTTGAAATCAAGAAAGCAATATGAAAATGGGGCAGATGACTAATATGGATAACGTAAGTCCTTACATATAACAGTCAGGAAGAGCCGCTGGAAGCTGGAAATTACTTTCTATTTTGAGAATATGAGCTTCTTTAGGTAATGTTCTTTATACACTATGTACCAGAAAAAGGAAAATGCCCAAAGAAACTGTAGTACTGCACTAGACTGTAGAGAGATGCTACCAGCCTGCCAACCACTACATGCACTTCACTAATACAGAGGTTTTATAAGTAAAATGTATATCATTGCTTGAACCTTCCAGTCAACTACATACGCAGACCTGTGACATTACGGGTGGCATGTATGGATGGAACTGCGCCAATTTTGTGGTATACTTTGAGCTCAAAAACTTGGCGTAACCCTGTTTTATAGATGTATGAGCAGCTACACAATAAAACTTGGAACATTCTGCGCCAAACACCACACAGTATCACCAAAAATATGCTACGCAAGGCATACCACACGCCAGCAGCTTAACAAGTAAAATGTTCATCATTGCTTGGATCTTCCAGTCAACCACATAATCAGATCTGTGGCACTATGGGCGACACGTATAAACGGGCTGTGACATTTTTCTGGCAAACTTTGAGCTCTGCTCTGTAGATGTATTAACAGTTATACATTAAAACTTCTCACATTTTGCGCCAAACATGGCACTTTTGAATGCACCAAAAATATGCTACACAAGGCATACCACACATCAGATTTATGAACCCACATGTGACATTTTCATACATTCAGGCGCATTCTACACCAAGAAAAAGTGATTTAGAACTGACGAGTCGGCACCAAGTTCATACATATTGCCCTATATCTTGAAATCACACTCAATTTACAATGTCCCTTGTTTGTTAAAAGCATTGTATCCTGTGGCCATTGTACCTTGAAGAATCACTATATATTTTATTTAAACTTTTTTTTACTTTATCTTGGGGGAAAAGGACACAATCAGGTGATCTCAGAGGAAAGGGAAAAGATGAGCCAGTAAGAAGTGTGCAGTAGTGATGTAGAAACGGACAAGCCTTGTTCACAAAGAGTGTTTCTGTTCTGAACCTCCATCACAAATTTCGTCGGGTTCCATTGGGTGCTGTTGGTGTCCACTGTAAAACAGGTCCGAATGGAACCCTC
The DNA here is from genome assembly GCA_025379985.1 of Phyllomedusa bahiana. Lineage (NCBI taxonomy): Eukaryota > Metazoa > Chordata > Amphibia > Anura > Hylidae > Phyllomedusa > Phyllomedusa bahiana. The sequence continues at coordinate 23,809 of JAODAL010030887.1, read as the reverse complement.
TGACGCAGATGTGAAGCAGGCATTATACTGTATGATGTTAGGTAGAGGCTGTGATACAGAAGCTGTCAGCTGAAAACTGCACAAGGGTTAATTTTCCTCAATATTATGTTCACATGCCGTGTTGAGTCCGTGTGAACATATGCTTTTCAATACGTGTTGGATCAGTATGTTGGACCCTAAACGGACTCAAACATGTATCTAATAAATAGCAGTGTGATTTACATTGCTTTTTACTAGAAACACGCATTGGCGTTCACACGAGTGATTGCAGATGTGTATCTCACTCCGTATTTCGGATCTGTTCCAAGAACTGACATGTCAATTCTTGGTCTGAAGACGCAGCAGGAGCCCTATAATAAACTATAGGGTGCGATCCTGCTGCATCCAACACGAACCGAACACGCAGATGCGTATTGGATATGTGTTGGATCCGATTGCTGCAGCGTTTTTGGATGCGATATTCGGATCCGACACGGATCCAAAATCGTATACAAACATGCCGCTGTGAACGGCCCCTTAGCAGTAAGAAGGGGTCTGCCACTGATAAGACTTTCCCTTCTGTAGCCTTTTCTAACATAATCACTGACAGATACACCAGAAATGATACACTTACAGTATGTCTACACAGCATAGCTTTACTGTCAGATTTTGGGCAGATTCAGTATTTTGCATCCGCCGAAAATCCAGCGGTACACTGTGCTGCATAGACAGCACTGAAAAATCCGTTCTATAGCCTATACAGCACAGATTTTTTACCGTCGGGTTTAAAATCCAGCGGAATATGCAACATGTTGTACATTCCACTGGATCCCTCACGGATTCCAGTACATTCAATTGTACTGGCCAATGGCAAATCAAAAAACCGAATGCGGCTTTTGCACAAATATGCGCCAAAAACTGCGGCCATGCCACAGTCCAGCAATGTCAAAATGACGTCGAATTTGGGATGGCATTTTAAAATGTGCTGTGCGGATTTAGCCTTAGCTTGGGGAGGATACGGGAACCATCTTCACTGAGATCTCAGATTACATTTTGTCGTGAAAATGTATGGAGAGGGGAGGGGAAGCCTTATACTCATAGTTGCCAACTTTTGAAAATGAAAAAGCAGGAGACTCTAGTGGGTGGCGCGCTTTAGCGCGCCGCGGGCAAAAATTTTACATGGACACACCCATTCTTGTCGTATGCCACACCCCTTCAAAAAGCCACAACCCACTCCACTAACTGCATAATGGCTTTGGAAGAAAGCCAGGTAGATGCCCTTATTGCCAGGTAGTAACCCCCCATAAGCAAGTAGTGCCCCTTACAGGCAGGTGATGCCCCTTGTAGCCAAGTAGATGCCCCCTCTGTAGCCAGGTAGGTGCCCCCTTTGTTAGCCAGGTAGGTGCCCCCCTTTGTTTGCCAGGTAGGTGCCCCCCATTGTTGCCAGGTAGGTGCCCCCATTGTTGCCAGGTAGGTGCCCCCATTGTTTGCCAGGTAGTGCCCCATTGTTTGCCAGGTAATGCCCCCATTGTTCCCAGGTAGTGCCCTCTGTTGCCAGTAGATCCCCCCTCTGTTGCCAGGTGTGCCCCCATTTGTTGCCAGGTAGATGTCCCCTCTGTTCCCAGGTAGATGTCCCCCTCTGTTGCCAGTAGTGCCCCTCTGTTGCCAGGTAGTGCCCCAAATTGTTGCCAGGTAGAGCCCCATTGTTTCCCAGGTAGTGCCCCCATTGTTGCAGGTAGTGTCCCCTCTGTTGCAGGTAGTGTCCCCCTCTGTTGCCAGGTTATATGCCCCCTCTGTTGCCCGGGTAGATGCCCCCTCTGTTGCCAGGTAGTGCCCCCATTGTTGCCAGGTAGATGCCCCCTCTGTTGCCAGGTAGATCCCCCCCCTCTGTTGCCAGGTAGTCCCCACATTGTTGCCAGTAGTGGCCCCCATTGTTGCTGGGTTTAGTGCCCCTCTGTTGCCAGGTAGATCCCCCATTGTTGCCAGGTGTGCCCCCTCTGTTTCCAGGTAGTTGCCCCCTCAGTTGCCAAGTAGTGCCCCCATTGTTGCCAGGTAGTGACCCTCTTTTTGCCAGGTAGAGGGCCCCCTCTGTTGCAGGTAGTGTCCCTTTGGGTTGCCAGGCAGAGCCCCCATATAGCTATAGAAATAAAATAAAAAAAATTCCACTTACCTCACCAGGCTCCTGCAGCTCCGGCCAGGCTCCTGCCCAATTCCCCTCAGCGCCAGGGGGGAAGGGGAGAGCATGCCGCGCGTCACTCCCTGCAGCCGCGGGTCACTTCCCCTGCGCCGCTGACCTGTATGTACGGCGCACACAAACCCGGCGGGCGGACATTAAAAGGGGGAGGAGGGAGGAGGGAGCGATCCCTCCTGTCTCCTCCCTGCACAGCGAGACTCGCGGAGGTGTTGAAAGCGGGGCAGCGGGTGCTTCACCCGCCTGTAGGAGCGGCCCGGCCGCGCCAGAGTAGCGCACTAGCGTACTCTGTCGCCGCAGCCATTTAAAGAGCCCGACTCCCCCGGGAGGGCGGGAGGGGACCCCAAATAGCGGGACCCCCCCGCCAAAAACGGGAGAGTTGGCATGTATGCTTATACTGAGCACAGAAACATACTGAACTACAGAGGAGAAGAGAAAGGAGGATGGGCGAGGGGAGAGCTCTCATCATAGCACGTGTAAAGGGAGTATACTGCTGCTCTGGGGCTCAGATATATGAGAGGTGCACGGTAACAGGGCACACAACACTGGCTATCATGTTCTTGAGCTGCAACCATAGAGGCCATGCTCTAAGGTACTTACCACCTCACACTTGTCACTGGTCTCTGATCTAGTGGGCAAGTGAATGTCATGCATTCCTCTCTGTTATAAGCCATGTAATTGACATATACTAATTGTCAGTATGTGGGGAATAAATACCATTATGAAGATAGTATTCCTTTAAGAGCTAAGGGGCTTGAGGCTGACGTTGACTCCCACATGCTTCATTGCCCTGAAAACTTCACAAGGAAGAGGCTATCTCACAGTTGATATTTATGAGCCTAGTGTCTCCTGCTTAGTCTATACTGTGTTTCCTATAGAGAGGATTAACTCCTGACATCCAGGTCTATCACTCTGTGTTTCTTTAAAGCAGTAATGGTCCGTATTAAGGACCAAATATGTGTTTGGAGATGTATACAGGGCCAGGACGATGGGTAGGCGAAGGTAGGTGACGTCTAGGGCACCACTTCATCCCAGGCAGAAAAGGGGGTGCAAGGAGTCATGGAGTGGGCTGAATTTTCCATTTGGGGGGGCGCTTTGTGCCTTATTTGCCTAGGGCACCAGAATACCTTGTCCCAGCCCTGGATGTATATGCCATGGTTGCTCTGCTGAAATCTAATTGAACAGCCCAGTCACAATATTGTGACCACCAGCTTACACCCAGAGTAACCGCCGTGTGCAGCACGGACAGCAGGTAGATAGACTGGGATTGACTTATTAAGGTCTTGGTAGGTTGTCACAGGTATTTGGAGCCAAGTTGACTGCATCAAACAGCTGCTGGGTTCATGGTTGAGGATCCATAGAGCAAACATGATGATTGAGGTGGTCCTACAGATGCTCAATTAAGTGATTAGGGGGCCAGGGTAGTACTTGAAAGTCTTAGTCATGCTCTTCCAACCAAGGTCAGACATTTCTAGCTGTGTGACATGTCGCACTGTGTTGCTAGAAGAGCCCATCAGTCCCAGGGAAGACAATCAGCATGTATGGGTGTACGTGATCTGCAAGGATGGATTCATATGCAATCGGTTGAGACTGCCTTCCACATGGATGAGTGAGCATATTTGTTTCTTTATAAATAGTACGAGAGAAGAATTATTAATACAGGTGCACCATACAAGTGCAGCTCCAAGGAGTGTTCTAAAAATATATTTATTCTAGGCTTGAAAGCAAAACTCAAAATATCAACAGTACAAGCAAAAAATAGGAAACTTTGTAGTAGAAACAAATACTTCCTTTTTCTTATATCAGCCCCAGAATATGGCAACAACTTCACTTAGAGCCTAGGTTACAGCTGCCAATAGGCATCTATTGAGGTGGGAAAGGCAGAAAGTGAAAGCAGGAGACTCTAACAAGCAAACAATAGCATTGAGGACCTTAGACAGCAGTAAAGAGACAGCACCATCTCTGACTCTTTGTCCTTCAGCTTCCCCTCTCCATAGACATCTATGGGCAGCTGTAACTTGAGCTCTCAGTGAAGCAGTAACCTTCTCTCCTCTGCAATTTGCATTCCTTTAGGGCCTTATGTATGAAAACTGTTACAAAAGTGTCTTTTACCTTTGAACTAACGAACTCAGTTTTCATTTCTATGGCCCTAGAAAAAAAAAAAGCGACCCCTTGATTGGGTTTTTATGGGCAACAAAGACAGTCTTAGGCTGGGTTTTCAACGGCTTAAATGCGGGGCTAATTAGGGCCCCGAATTCGCCGGTGGCGGGGAGGGGGGGGCCGGCACTCGCGGCCCTGACTCGCATTCCCACCGCTTACGCCCGGGGGAATCCATGTCACTTTCTCCCCCGGCGATTCGCCGGGCGGGAGGGGGGAAAAATAATCCTAGTTCCTATGAGAATGTGGTTTTACCGTAATCTGGGAGATTCCGCCGTAACTTGCGCACTCCGGCGCGTAATTACGGACTGAAATATGTCCAATTTTAAGCCGTGTGAACATAGCCTTACTGCTAGACGGTTTTCATACACAAGGCTCTTAGTGTTTTACGTGAACATAGAAGAAAGTGGGGTGTGGTGGGAAGGAGGCTGATAGAAGAAGGAAGCATTTTTCTCCAGTGAGATATATCACAAAGTTTCCTATTTTTGCTTGTACTGTTAATTTATGGAAGGTTGTGTCACAACTGGAGGTACACTTTATATGTTTCTGGGTGTCTCTGAATTGCCCACTTTTGGATTATGTAAAAACTTACAGATTCAACGAAAACAGATTAGAGTTTTTACTGTACATGAATTTATCACAGATTCTCAGCTAGGTTTTCACGATGAAGGGTACAGGAATCGCTATGATACCACTGCCTTTTCTGATAAGTGTGTTTTAATAAATACTTGTATTCCCTGAAATGGTTATGGGGCATCATAAAATTCTGTGTTGTTTCTCTGCTATTCCTTCTAGAAATGTATTACTGAATCTGTTAGCTGGGTGTAACCATTCCATTCTTCGGAGGAGTGTGTTCCTGCTCAAAATACTGTTGGCTTTGCCACACGGTTTAATTGCGGGGACGTATTTCCCCCGCTTACCCTTGCTCAGGGCGGGGTGGCGGCGCCTGCCGGTCCCATAGCCATAATTGACATGTCACTTCTCTCCCCCGGGGTTGGTTGCAGGGGGAAAGGGGAACGAAAACCATGTTCCTATGAGAAATGTGGTTCCCTTTTAATTATTGGGACGTACCCCCCCTTTTAGGCAGTAGGGGGCCCGAATTACGGGGGGGGGGATACGTCCCAATAATTGCCGTGTGATTCCCTTACACGGTTGGAAAAATGTCGACTTGCAGGGCCTTAACCCAATCGGGGCCCGGGACGTTGGGTGGGGAAGGGGGGGGCGATCCCCCTAGTGGACCTCTGCCAGGAAAAAAAGGGGGTGATTTCCCATAGAAATCATGAATCAGCGGCCGGCAACGGAGCAGCACGTTTGGCCTTTCTACACTGTCCCCCCCCTCCCAGCGCCACCCCCTCATCTCTTTTCCAGAGGGGGGGCTGCGAGCAATTTTTAAATTACTTTCCGTGCCCTTGGGAGAAAGGAGCTGGGGGAAAGTGGGGGGAAAGCCTTAATTTGCTCACAGGCTTCAAAGTAGAGGAAAGGGAACGGGCCTTTTATTACCTCCGGGGCTGAGGCGGGGCCGGGAGCCTGGGCAGAGCACCAAAGGAAAAAATTCTCTGGGTCTTCTTATCCTGACTTTTGTTTTGTTGTAACCACAATCAGGAGATTTAAAAACCCCCTAATTTTTCCCCTCAGCTAGCTTCCGCAGCAATTCTTTTAGGAAAGCACGTGAGGGTTAACTCTTCTGATTTTTGGTTACAATAAATCAACAGTAAATGAAAAGAAGACCTCGGGGAGCAGAAAGGGGTTGTATTTAAATTCCTAATTGCAGTAAAATTAAAAAAAAGTTTCTTCAATCTTTTATTTTTTTTTTTCCCATGTTATTTGAGCTGAAAAAAAAATGCAGAGCCAGGATTTTTAAATTAGCCCCACTGAATGAAATATTCACTTTCTAAAAGCAGTGACATCATAAAGAAATAAAGGAAAATATGCAGATAAGCGGGGTTTCCCTTTGCATTCTCCATGCATTACTAGTGTTTTTTTTTCCCACCCGAAAAAACAGTCATAATAATAGGTCTTTTTTTTTTTTTCTCCTCCCTTCCCAAAAAAGCCTAACTTTTTTATTTTTCCCACCTACAAGACATATGGGGGTTTTTTTTTGCAGCACAAGATGTATTTTCTAAGGGTTTTTATTCCTTTACTTAGAATATACGGGGGAAACGGAAAAAAAATTCCAAGTGGGCAAAAATTGAAAAAAAAACGTACTGACCCCATTTTGCATTTTTTTTTTTTTTTAAACAATGTTCACGGGATAAATAATTTTATCTGTGTTTTTTGGGTTGTTCAACCCCGGGACAATAAAACAGTGGGTTTCGTCTTTTAAAACCCAAAAAAAAAACCAAACCCCCCTCTTTTTTCTCCCCAATAACCTTTTTTTGTTCGCCCCCCAGTGGATTAAGTGATTTTTGCGGTGTGGTTTTTTTTATTGGCACCATTTTGGGTACATGTGATTTTTTGATCATTTTCTTAAATTTTAGTGGGTGAAAAAAAGAAAAAAATCCAAAATTTTAGAAATTTTCATTTTTTTTTTTAACTTGTAAAATTTCAAAAGTGGGGATTTGAACTTTTAATATTTTTCCTATAATGAGGGGGGCACCATTTAACCCATTTGCCTAGGGCACCAAAATGTCTTGACCCGGCCCTGCGCCCAATTGGTAACATCCAGTTGACAGATTCAATAATACATAACACAGAGTTATAGGAGAAGATGCTCCAGAATTGTTCTTTCATTGGGAAAAACAAAAAAAAAATTTACTAAACAGATATGTCGGAACACCACAGGGTTCTTTCTTAAGCTCTTACACTTATTTTGGAGTGTACCTCCCTGTCAAATATAGCTCAGGAGTATACCTACAAGTGATACTTGGTGGCATTTAAAGGACTGAGTTGGCTTCCTCTCACAGGCACACCTGGCAGACTATCTCTGACAAGCTCACAATCACAAATAAGCTTCTCCCAAGTGGGTGGCCGCTTTTTAAACACACCCCCAAAAGCTGTGAAGTAGCCAAACAACAACAAGCAATCGCCAGCATGGGAGCACTCTGACTTTTCCCATGCAGTGAGGGTTTTTTGGGGAACTGTCATGACAGTTCCGCAGCACAAAGATTGTCCAAAAGGAGGGGTTTAAACGTGACATCTGGTAAATACTCGTAAAGGGATTTCAACCGGGAATTGGGGGGGACATATTTCGCCCGCAATTATGGTGTGCTCGGGGGGGGGCGGCAACCCGCCGGCCCCCCTAGACATTTATTATTTTTGCGCTATACCTTTTTTAAAATAAATTTTTGGGAAATGTTTTTACTTTCTCCCCGTCGGCGTATTGTGCGAGCGGGGAGAGGAGACTAATCCTGTTTCCATGGAAACTGTGAAATTTCGAATGTTGGGGCATATCACCCCCGTATTTTGTGCAGTACGGGCAAAAAGTCCATTTTTTTCCGTGTGAACGTACCTAATCGGAGTACCCCGGGTTTCTTTCTGCGCGAAAGGCTTAAAATACAAAGGAGACCTATGTTAAAAAAAAATGTTTACCATCCTGTATCTGATTTTTTTTTGCCTGCATCTAGCTAAAAACAGTGCAGACTATGAAAAAAAGACACACATGGGTTTCCCCAATTCTCCTTTTCCTGTGTAAAAGGAGATGGGGACAGGGGGTCAGAATATGGAAAAGGGAAAACCCCCAAACTTATGCAGTTTTTGAGTCTCAAGGACAAGAGAGGATGAGGGCCTATCTCCACGGCCCACGGCCTATCCGACCGGTATTTGTCCGGTTTTTGTGTGGTGCGCACGGCCGCAGGGGGACGGCTTTTCTCTGCGATTAGTGGAGAAAAGCCCTCCCCCTTCACTTGTCCATATTCCGTCCGAATGAACAAGCACAATGTTTTTTTGCGCCGCCGGCAGTTTAAAAAACTGCTGGGCGGAAAACCCGTGCAGTGGGGACTGCTGCACAGGTTTTCCATAGAGGCCCCATGTAAAAGTTTGCAGCCGGTTTTTCAGACGGTTTGCAAAAGCGCAAAAAGCGGCCGCAAACCAGTGCCGTAGGGACATGGCCTTAGGAGAGAGTCTAATATGCCAAACAATAATATGCGGAGGGGGCGACGCGTAATCCATAGTTCTCTTTGAAAGCTATGGATTACTGTAATTGTGGCACACATTTCACTGCAAAAAGTGTGCAAAAATAAGTCGTGCGAACATACCCTTACACGACTTTGTTGGAAATGCACAGTCATGATGTGGAGTAATACCTTTTGGGAGCAGTACATTATGGATATTACTGTTTGGGAACTGAAGTGTAGAGACATACATTTCTGTGCGCCACTAAAGAGTCCTCCTGTATAGGCATACATTCTCTTAGTAATGATTTAGAGAATCAGAATAAATACCACCAGGCACACTCCCCACAGCCAGCAAATCACTGCTATACATTGTCTTACGCTTGTATTTTTTATTTATGCATACATGTAACCATGCTCACATTGACATTATAACACCGTCATTGGTATATATATATTACCATACATATTACTAGCCATTCGATTGTCGGACAGTAGTAGTTCTTCCGTAGTATTCTTTTCTTTTGCTTCCTTGGATACCCCACGGAATTTGTAGTGATGATGTAACATCCTAGATGTTGTAGAGTCTGCTGTCAAATCCGTGGCACTCTTCTCTCCACTTAACATCTGGTGCTTGTACAAAGAATACGCAATACCTGTCTGTTTCATTGGCGTCACAGAATGCCCTTGCAGCCAGTCACAAGGCTCAGCAGTGAAATAGGGATATGTATAAAACTCCCGTGTGTAGATTTAGACTTTTCTATGTGTGTGTAGTAGTGCCCAAAAAAGTTACTTCGATTCCTTCACTAAAAATCCACCAAATGTGTTCATTGCTGGTAATAAATTGATTCTTATGTGCTTATTTTTATAGGATGCCATGTACAGCAGCAGGAATCACTCTACTGTTCATGTACAAGACAAAACACTTGGTAGCACTGAGATACTGATCATGTGTCATTATTGGCACTGGAAACACAATTTGGTTGTTTTGAGAGAAGGCCTTGTAACATCTGGACACGAGAATGTTTTAATCATTTAAATTTAAAAAAGTTAAATTTTACATAATCTAAAAGACAAAAATAATTTGAGTTTATAATTCTGGCAAGATTTTTAAAACTACAATAAAATAATATAACCTTTACTGTTACTATTTTACTATTAATAATACTATTAACCTGTTTTTTAACGAATTTTGACTAAAAGGGGTTATCCACTTCTTAATAAAATCTGGCAGTCAGCTCCTGAAGCACCTTCCTCTGGTCCCAGATTCTAGCACCGCGTCTCTCTGGTCTTCTGTTGTCATTCTGCTTCTTTGGAACAAGGACGTCACCACTAGAGCAAATCGTGCGCCTCTACTTACAGCACCATTCGGACCTGTTCACTCCCAAACAGTGATATAAATCAGCAGCTGCAGCAGTGACATTACCATTTGGAAATAGCAAAATTGGAACAGTAGATGGGAGAGAAGTTGTGTTGAAACTGGAAGAAGGTGAGGATACAATTTTTTTTTCTTTTCTTGGGACCCCGATAGCTGGCTGTCAGGTTTTCTTATAAGAAGTGGCCAACATATTTAAAGGGGTTTTGCCAGGACGTGCCTTATCTGCTATGAAGCAAATGTAAACAAGCCACAGAGCTGAGAGAGAGACAGACAGCCAGAGCACAGAGCTGCATAAGGGATCGTGTGAAATGCTCACTCAAATAATCAAACTACAACTTGTGGATTCTGTATACAAAAGACAACACCTTTTCTCCACAGCCTCTTGAAAGCTGCTTCATGTTCCCTGTCATCAGATAAAGCAGGGATCTACTCAGATAATCACACTGCGACTAGTGGATTCTGTATTCAAAAAACAACATATTTCTACCCGGTGCCTTGAAAGCTTCTGCAGCTCAGTCTCATCAGATAAGAAGCTTTCTCTGCGCAAGCCCGTCCAGTATCTCTAGTCAGGTCGTATCTAATAGAAGCTTTGAAGTAACTAAGGGCAGGTAAGGCAGCCTGTAGCTCTCTCAGGCTTCACTTTTTTTTAATCACATATATTTAGAAAAGTGATTAAATACCCATTTTGGAGGATCCCACGTCAACATTACATCGTGGCAAAACCCCTTTAATATTTGTCCAATAAAGAATGGATTTTTACTGCTCTGCACTGATAGGGTGCAAGTACCCCAAAACAGCTGTCTGCAGAAAGGAAACTCCTTCTTATGGAGAAGTTACTGGCTTGGCTTAAAATTCTTAGTCATGACTGAAAGCTTTTTAATGGGTTGGATATGACTGTAACATCCAATTATTGGTACCAGAGATCTCACTCTCTTCCCTAGAGCCCATAAGCATACTGTATTTCCAAGGAAAGCACTGCAGGGGCTATGGGCGACACCTATGAATTCCCATGCGCCATTTTGTAACTTGGTGCTGACACACCAGTTCTAAATAGATATGTACATAATACAGCAGTATGAATGAAAGTGTTACGTGGCAAACATTTTTGCTGCATAACAAACAAAATTGTCGCATAGAGTGTTACTCACCAAACTTTGTATGGCAGTTTTGCACCAAACTCTGGCGCATTAAAATGTGTTGTCAGCCAGCGTGGTCATCCTACCGAGCATACACTAAGTGGATGGAGATAGAAAAGCTGTGGCTTGCACCGACCCATCCCAATGCGCTTCTATAGCATTCGAGGCCTCTCCCCTCTATGGGGTACCTATTGGGCCCAATTAAGTTTACACAGCAGATATGGAATCAATGTAGGATTAGATTTCAGTTAGCTTCCAAAGCTTCACCCATGGCGTCCTTTCTCTGCACACCTCTCTTCTCTGCTGGCTCCTCGGGCTTTGTTGCAAGGCCGTGGCTGGGGCATGAACTATTTCGGTTTGTGGATATTGCTAGGGCAGGAGACAGGAGGTTGATCCCGTTTGACACCCTTCAGAGGGACTATGATCTCCCTGAGAGATCCCGATTTCATTACCTCCAGATAACTCATCTTCTGACCTCCATGTTTGGTACATCCACCCTCTCTGTCCCGACCCCGTTCGAACAGCTTTTTAAAGCAGGTCGTAACACTAAGGGCCTTATCTCCACAATATACTCTATTCTCTCGGATCCACCTTCTGCTGAGGCCCCCACACACAAATATATGGCTAAGTGGGAAGCCTACCTAGTTAGGGTAATACCTTATTCCTCATGGCAAGTGATTTGGAATGCGGCGGCGAAATCCTCAGTATGTATTCTGCATAAAGAAAATCTATACAAAATACTATTTTTTTGGTACCATACACCTGAGCTTATGCACAAATGGAACCCCCAACTCCCACAGGTATGTTGGCGCTGTTGCTCCTCAGTGGTTACATTACCACATATTTTCTGGGATTGTCCACTTATCCAACCTTTCTGGGCGCAAGTCAGGAAACTTATAGCTGAGGTTTTAGGGGTAAGGATCCCATTGGATCGTCTTACCTACTTACTGAATGGACCGGTCAAAGGTCTATCTAAACAGGATTCCAAACTTATGTTACATATTCTCACAGGGGCTAGATGCCTAATCTCAGGTAAATGGCGTCAGACCATATCACCGAGCAGAGGGGACCTCTGTCAGAGGCTTACAGAAATACGGCGAATGGAGCACCTACCAGCCCTGCTGCATGATAAACTGGATTTATTTGATAGAATCTGGTCTGCGTGTGATCTACACCAGCTTGTTGGTCCATCATGACCAGAACCTCCCCCATTCCCCCGCCTTTTTTGTCATGTCTTGTGTCTGTGTGGTTTATCACTGATGAGGCTGGAATCCCTGGCCTATTGCTTAAACAGTAGTCATTTGAGCCTTATCTAGTTTACACTCTCAATGTTTTCCTTGTTTGGATTTGATTGGACATGTTCAATGCCTGATTCTTACATGACTTATACGTGTGCTATATCTCTCAGGTTTCAATTTGCTTTTTTGTGTTACCTGTTTCTTTATTTGTAACACTTGAAAATCAATAAAATTGTAAATTTAAAAAAAAAAAAAAAAAATGTGTTGTCAGGCGTACATTGTGCCGAGTTTGGCCATAAGCCTGTTCATACATCTATAGAAACGGCAATATGCGGCAAAAGAATGGCGAAGGCGAATTCATAGATGTCACCATAGAAGTCTTCCTATATCTATATGGTGCACTCCTCAACGAGAATCTTTACACTTATAGAGCCACAATAAAGATGGAAGAAAATAATGCAACAGGTCCTTCCCTAATTTTAATATAAAGGAGAATGAAGAAAGGAAAAGAAAGGAAGAAACAGGAGGTGGAGATAAAGAAAAGACAAGTGGAAATAAAAAGGAAAATGAAAGAAACAGAGAAAAGAAGGAAAGATCTAGGAAGTTCACCATGGGAGTCATGTATGATCTAGACACTAAGAAGCCAGTTCTAAACAGTATTAAAGCACTGTAGAATGCGTTAGAATGTATGAACCTATTATACTGTGGGTCATAGATGTGCCACATTCTAGTTCCAAAATGACAACTCAGGCTCAGGTAAACCACTTGTAACTTGGTCTGGCTGTTCCAGCAATAATGCGCCCAGTTCTGCCGTCCTCCAGTCATAAATATGTGTATTCATATGGTTGTAGTGCGACACCCCCCCGGAACGCCCTCACATCTTAGGTGCATTACGAAGTGCCATGGGCGCCATTGAATGCGTCTAATTTTGGAGCGCTCCTGCTCATACATCTAGAGAACAGGGCTGTTTTTGGGATGAAAGAACACGAGAATACTGTTGCAGTCCTGTACATACATGTCGCCCCATGGGTCTACTCTGTGTCCTAGAGAAGGAAAGATCTAAGTTCTGTCTACTCATTGTCTCTATGAAAATGACTTTTAGATTTGCACCTTTAGAAGCCATCTGAACCTGCTGGGCCTTGCTTGTACAGTGAAATCTCACATGAGTTTTGTTGTGCAATCAGAATATATTCCACGCCAACATTGGTGTGGACTCTGCATCCTATTAAATCTGTGGCACAAAAAAAAAAATAATGCGAAAACCACAGCAGTAAGTTAAATGTGGAACCTCTACTGGATAAACAGGACAAAGATAAGCCACACAACTGGGCTAATCCACATATAAAACGTCAGCAAATCCGCTGCTGCACTGAAAATCCACATCTGAAGTTACAGGGTAATGCCTGATCTGCAACAAAATCCATTGTGCAAAAAACATATTAGGAGGAATTGAGGAAGGCAAGACAGAAATACCACCATATGACCTTGCAGCACAGGTTAGAGGCAGATTGGTCTTATGTGAGGCCATCAATGGTTCACCTTTCCCACAAAGATACAAACGTATGACAATCCCCAAAATAGATGATCTACAATAGCTGACAAGTAAAGAGCAAGTGACTCAAATGGAAAGGTCTCATGTGGGACAAGGCAAATTACCAGAGGTATAAAGAGACAAAACATATCAGGGCAACAACATATTATGGTATGTAGATTAAAGCTACGGCTTCTCTTTGATTTGTGCTGTGCGACTTAAAGGGGTTTTGCCACTAAGTGAGCTCCTTACCTCTTATCTGCTCAGGAGAGAAGATAAACAAAGTATGCTGAGTCATGAATGGCTGCAGGGGTGAGAGGGAGGGGGCTGAGCAGAGAGGAGCAGAGAGTGAGAAATCAGGGAGCGTCTGCAAAGTTTACTCAAGCAATTACATTACAACCAGTAGATTTTCTATACAGCAAACAGCCTCATACACTGCACTTTTCTCCCCAGCCCCTTGCAAGCTCATTCATGTTCCCTGTCATCAGATAAGAAGTGCAAACACGCAAGCGCTGCCAGATCAGCTCCTATCAGTGTCCTGGTCGTGTCTAATGTAAACTTTCAGGAAACTAAGGGAATCTTAGTCAAGCTGCAGCTCTCAGAGGCTTCACTTTTTGTAATCACATATATTTAGAAAAGGGATTAAATACCCATTTTGGAGGATCCCACATCAACATTACATCGTGGCAAAACCCCTTTAAGATTGCAATGCCACACTGCTATGTTGCAACTATTAACTGTGAATACAGTTGCAACAGGTAACAGTGCTACAACATGATATTTAGCAGAAATCCAAACCTACTGTATTTCCAAAGTGAATTGAGTATAGGCTGGGTGGAAAACCAGTGAAGAAAAGGTATAGTTGTCCCACGGGCTGGAAAAGCATCTCAGGAGAAATGGGCAGTCAGGGGTTGAAGCATCACGTTTGCCGTTGTATTATAAAAATGATAGAAGGTAGTAGCAGCCCATCTCTCCTCAATACAGATCCACTGTTTAACCCCTTAACGACAGCTGGTCATAATATTTTGGCGAGATAATCTTTTAGCTCCCCGCCTCAATAACTTTTATTATTTGCCATCTACATGGACATATGAGGGCTTATGATTTCCAGAACAAGATGTACTTTTTAATGGTATTAGTGATCGTACCACAGAATGTACTGGGAAAGGAAAAAATTCTAATTGGGGTGGGTGAAATGTAAAAAAATGTACTTACACCATTGTTGCGGGGGTTTATTTTTAAAACGTTCACTCTTCGTTAAAGATTATGTGTTTTCTGTATTCTGCAGGTTGGTATAATTCTGGTCTTAACAAATATGTAGGGTTTCCTTATGTTTTAGTATTTTTTTTATTTTAAAAGTAGTAGCACCATTACTCATTCATTTAGTTGCTGCTGCTTCTTGTGGGTGAAGCAGAGTGCCGGCTCCGATCCCTGCTGTTAATGCTGCCATTAGTTATCAGTTTAGAATGTAAGGCAAGCTCCTCCCCATCAGGTGTGCAGAGTTCAACTTACCATATAGTCCACACATATTTGAAGAAAAGTGTAATAATCATAATATAAAAATAAGCAGGTAGGAGGCTAGGTACCAATTAAGTAATGTATAAGAAATCAGTATTCATTTGCTTAAAGGGGTTGTCTCACTACAAAGATTGCTTTTTATGTTAAAAATCTTGCAAAAAGAAGTCACTTTGCAATACGATTCTATTAACAGTGTCCTACCTATTTCTATATATCCCCTCTTGTATGAGCTGCATCCGCTCCTCCGGTCGGTATAGGTACAGACCTTTTTGATCTATCCTGATAGGCTGCCAGCACTGGTTGCTATAGCTACAGACCTGGCTTCTACTGCAGCCTAGTGGAAGCCAGTAAATTCAACAGGACAAATCAATGTAGTGAGACAACCCCTTTAAAGCGTAACTCCAATTATAGAACAACTTTCCATAAATCAGTAGTACAAGCATAGATAAACTTTGTAAGTTATCTAATGGAAAAAAAAACTTACTTCCTATTCGTCCCCTTTTTTTCTCCCCCCCCTCCTGCATTTTTGTGTTATTTACCCCATCAGCAATGAGAGGGTTTAAACTTCATGAAGCTCTCTACACATCAGCACATAGAGTGGAGGGGAAAGAGAGGCAGAGAAAGACATACAGCGATGATGCTGGCTGTACAGTGAGTGTTTTATCTCAACCTATTGCTGAACTCACAGCTACACTGCTCCTTACGCTCCCCAAATGTCCTCCTACGCTGTTGTGTATTGAATTTCTGCTCTTATTTCCCTTCCCCCCCCCTCTCCATACTTTTCCATACAAAGTGAAAATCTGGATCTCAGTAAGATTTCCCCTATGTTCTGCAAGCTAGACTCTATAAGGCTAAGGACACAATGCATATGTCAAAATGCTGTCCAAATTCCAACGGCATTTTGACATTGCTGGACTGTTTGCATCTGCCGTCAGCCCCGTACACTGAATGTACGGGTTCGATGGCAAATCCGAGAAGCATTCGCGGGATATGCAACATGTTGCATATCCCGCCGGATTTTAGACCCAACGGTAAAAAATCCTGCAGTAAGCTCACAAATATTTTCATTGCTGTCTATGCAGCAAAGTGTATTGTCGAATTTTTCTGAAATTTCGATGGTAAAGCTATGCTGTGTACACATAGCCTTAGAGATTTATGAACGTTATGAATGGGTGAACAAACAAGAAAGTGGGAGGAGTGGGGGAGACAGTTGGAAGTAAGGAAGGAAAAAATTTTTCTCTTATAGGATATATTTTTTTCAAATTTTACTTAACTGTTTGACTTTGGGAAAAGTTCGTTTTGATTGAAGGTGCGCCTTAAATCAGAACATCTACTGTAAACCAGGAGGCAAAAACAATAGTTTGGTTACACACACACTTGTAAAAGAAAAGCTGTGGCCACCCCACTGTGTCTGATTTGAAAAACCCCCTTTATGGGACTAACGAATATTTAAAAAAAAGGTAGAAAATCTTTATTACAAAAATTAATATTTTATTTGACATTGTATGGCAGTGAAAAATTGTTGAACAAAGTTTTTTACAGTATCCCACCCATGATAAAAAAGTTGTTTTAAAATTATTTAATTTGGCTAGAAAAATAACTTTCAGGCCCGGGGTCAAGGCGCTTTTTAAAAAATAAATAATAATAAAAATAATAAAATTTAAAACCATGGACCCTAGTATTGAAAATTTAAAAAAAAAGTTCCTACTTTAGCTAATTATTGTTACTCCCCAAAACTGTCCTGAGCTCCAGTGAGTTGGTAGCAGAGGACCCCAGTTCAATATGACAGTGGAAAGTGGTACTTTAAAAAATTTTGGCATGTCCCACGGGACGGTTTTTTCAGCCGGTTCCGGTTTTTAAAAAAGGCTGAAACCGGCTGAAAACTTTTTTAAACCTGCGTGGGAACCCGGGGGTCCAAAAAAAAGTGTTCATTCTTCCTCCGGTTTTGGATGGCAAATACATACCTTTGAGGGGAGAGGGGTTTCTCCGCAAACGCAGAGAAAAAACCATCCTCCTGCGGCGTGTGACGGCACGAAAAACAGGGGCAAATACCGGGCGGATAAAAACCGGGATTGTCCTGTGCCCGGGGAAGGCCCCCTTTGGCCCGGGTTTAAATATAACTTTATGTGTAAGAGTTATCAAAAAAAAAGAGTAAAAGTTCCATTCAGTCTCAAATTTTTGAAAAACACAGCAAAAAATGCCTTCTGAAGGCAACATTGCTGTAATATGACTGAAGCCTACAGCATTCCCTTTAAAAGGGGGTCTCATACAAGGGTTGCTTTTTATGTTTAAAGATCTTTCAAAAAACAATCACTTTGCAAATTGCATTTAAAATGTCTAAACTATTCCCAGATATCCCTCTTGTATGGGCTGCTAGCTCCCAGTCGTAAGTTATAGACTGTTTGTCTCTCATGTAGGCTGCCGCATGGGTTTCTATCTACAGACCGGGTTTTTACTGAGCCTAGGGAAGCCAGTAAAAAAAGCCCCCGAATTCAAAATGAAACCCAGAGAAACAGGACTGAGGTGAGATAAATCAATGTAGTGAGACAACCCCTTTAAGTCTTCGGCTTACAACTATCTGGTTGGTTTTCCATCTACATTTAAAATGTGGCTATTGTTGTAAGACTATAACGTTATATATGCAATCTTACCTTTCTTAGCAAATGTGATTGACCTCCTACCTGTAAGAGATACAAGTAAGAGTTGTGAAAAAAAGAAGATGCACAGTATGTAAGTTGTTTGAACCTACACAGTTTTCTAAGTGAGAGCAATGGCACTCTAAAAACAGAACCATACCCTGCATTGAAGGGGTTTTGCCATGATGTAATGTTGACGTGGGATCCTCCAAAATGGGTATTTAATCACGTTTCTAAATATATGTGATTACAAAAAGTGAAGCCTGTGAGAGCTACAGCATTGCTCAGTCACGACCAGCTACATTAGACACAACCAGGACACTGACAGGAGCTGATGTGGTCGCGCTTGCATGTTTGCACTTCTTATCTGATGACAGGGAACATGAAGGAGCTTGCAAGGGGCTGGGGAGAAAGTGCAGTCTGCTGTATAGAGAATCCACTGGTTGTAATGTAATTGGGTGAGTAAACATTGCAGACGCTCCCTTTTTCCTCGCTCTCTCCTCACCCCCCTTCCTCTCCCCCCTGACTCAGCATGCTTTATCATCTCTCCTGAGCAGATAAGAGGTAAGGAACTTAATTCATGGCAAACCCCTTTAATATTAGCAGCATGATTGGAACAAGTCAGACCACAAAAAAACAAAGATAAAAGTAAAAAGAAGTAACTGTTCACCAATGGCTGCACAAGTTTGTTTCACTGGCAAACTCGTGCCACCACTGGCATCCGTGGTTTCATCTGTATATAGCTACTGGACTGTCGGATCCTGCCCTAATTATACATAGGTGCTTAACATATAGCATAACAAAGCTTTGTTATTCATATGCTAAAAAGAAAAAGCGCGCTGCTTCCATCCGAAACCTGTCACTCAGCTTATCATTTTTGAGCATAACAGAGACTCCTTTTATTTGATGCCATATACGGAATCCTCTTTGTCATTGTTGGAGTGCGGTGCATGAGGCCCCCTGGTAGAGTTGGTTCTTCTACTTTACATGACAGCACATGCTACATATGACTCTTGCTTTTTGCATCTCATTCTGTTGTTCCCCCTGAAAAGCAATCAATCAGCAGCTTCAGTGGTGACGTCCCATTGGGAGCCGAAGGGAAGGTAAACAGAAGACCAAGAGACACTATAGCACAATAGGCTGAACTGGATGGACGTCTGTCTTTTCTTGGCTTTACAAACTATGGGGGGCAGGTATGATTTTTGCCACTAAGGCAGGGATCACATGGCTTATTCACGGCGTAATTGTGGGACGTATTTTGACCGTAATTATGCCGTGTGCTCCGGAGCAGGGGGCGGGGGGGCAGCCTGTCGGCCCCGTAGACATTCATTATTCACGGCACATATACGCCGTGAATAATTGACATGTCACTTAACTCACCCCACGGTGTATTGTGCGAGCAGGGAGAGGAGACGTAATATATAGTTCTCTATGAGAACTGTTGATTACCGTAATGACTGGGACATATTTCACCCGTATTTGAGCACAGTATGCCGCGAATTACGGGCTGAAATACGTCCCAGTCATTGCCATGTGAACATAAACTTAGACACCAAGGGCGGCAAGTATGAATTCGAATGGGTATTTTTTTACTAACCCAGTTCTAAATAGATAGAGAAGAGTGTAGAATATGACAGTATAAAGATTTTTGGCGCACTTACATAGAGCTTAATGCACCAAATTTCTCTCAAAGTTCGGCACATTACTCTCTATACCCATACAAAGTTTGGCGCATTAAGCTCTATGTAATGCACCAGCTTTGTATGGCCATAGAGTGTAATGGGCGAACTTTGAGTGATGTATAAAGGAAGGTGCTTCAAAGTGAATTATTGCATCTCGTATTCAGTGTATAGAATCTAAAACTAATTTTACATTAAATAACCCACTCATCATGTGGTTCAGATTTTTTTTACATTTTTACTACCTTAAATTTGAAATGTATTTTTGCTGCTCTCACTCTTTATTCTACATACTGCAAGAGCCAGCACAGGTATTGCTGGGACCTGTGGTCCACCAAGCAGGATCAGTACCATAGTTTATATTCACTGCTATTCTAATGACTTTCCTTTTATTTCCAGCCTATCTATAGCCTTTACACGTTTGGCGCATTACTAATGCACCTAGGTTTCGTTATGCGCCAAACACATAGGCGAAGCGCGATGAACTTTAGACACCATTTTTAATCACACAAAAACACTTTCATACATTCAGATGCATTATACACTAAAAACAAGACGCGATAATTCACTTTGAAGCGCCTTCCTTCAAACGTCTCTCAAAGTTTGGCACATTACACTCTATGCCCATATAAAGCTGGTGCATTACATAGAGCTTAATGTGCCAAACTTTGTATGGGCATAGAGTGTAATGCGCCGAACTGTGACAGAAGTTTGGCGCATTAAGCTCTATGTAATGCGCCAAAAATCTTCATACTGTCGTATTCTACACTCTTCTATATCTATTTAGAACTGGGTTGTCGGTACCGAGTAAAAAAAAAAAAAAATACGCATTCGAATTCATACATGTTGCCCCAAATTTTTATGTACATTATATTAATGTAAAATATGCCTGAATCTATGAACCTGTTTTACTGCAGGTCATAAATCAGACGCATTCTAGTGCAGAAACGACACTCGGGTATACCACTTTGAAAGTGCTCTACCTGTTCCAGCAGTAATGGTCCTGGATTTGCCGAACTGAAGCTATAAATGTGTAGCTTAGTACGGTTCTAGTCCTCGATGCCTCCCGCACAACCCCCGGAATCAGGCGCATTACAAAGTGCCGCGGGTGCTCTGTAATGCGCCTAATATCCGAGTGCGGGCGTTTAAAAAATATAGCGAATGGGGCTGTGCTAAATCTCGGGCTGAAAAGATGAAAGACTTCTGGTGCAGCCCAGCACATACATACTCTTCAAAATACGCCTCTAATCAGGTGGTTTTTAACCCCTTAACGACCGCGCACCGTCCTTTGACAGCGGCCGGTGCGGGTCGTTCGTCTACAACGACGTCTTTTGCCGTCGCTGTAGACTTTGGGGAGTGCGATGCCCGGCGCCGCAACTGCGCTGTGATCGGGGCTGTACTACACAGCCTCGATCCCAGAGCATCCCCTGCGATCACCGGGGAGCGGAGGAAACCCTTTGATTGCGGCGGTGCGTTACCGCAGTGCAATCAAAGGGTTCCCCTGCTCTGTCGGGAGATCGGAACACCCGGTCACCGAACAGAGCTCGGGGAATGGCTGCACAGTCAGCTCTGGGGACCTAGAGTGGCCCCAGAGCTGTCTGTGTACTAATCCAGTGACCAGGACACACTGTGTGCTGTCCTAATCACTGCCTGTGTCAGACTGACACAGATTATAATGTATTAGCATATATGAATATGCTAATACATTACTAAGTGTAAAAAATTTTTTTTAAAAAAAATGTAAAACAGTTCTCCCTTCATGGGATTTTAAAAAAAAATTAAAAAAAACACATAAAAAGTGTAAAAAATAAATATTTAATAAAAAATAATTGTGCATAAATTACACACACAAAAAAACCTACACATATTAGGTATCCACATGACCGTAATAACCTGTAGAAATAATCTAACAAGTTATTACGTGTGAAATATGAACGGTGTAAAAAAAAAATGTAAAAAAAAACAAATTTTTTTTCAATTAAAAAAAAATTCTGCAATTATTTATAAGTGAACGTAAGCTATTCCCCCATAAAGTACAACTCGTCTCGAATAAAACGAGGCCTCATCCAACTGCGTCATTGAAAAAATAAAAAAGTTACAACTGTTAAAAAAAAGGGGGCAAAACAAAAAAGTTGGTTTTAACTATTTTTTCAGGCCGGGGATCAGGGGTTAAAGCAATTTGGAACTGTTTTTTAAAGTGTAAATTTTACTTCAAACAACGCGTGTGAAACCCCCAAACGAGCAAACTACCCTCAAAAGGGGGCGTGCCAAAGGGCAAAACTTTTAATGGGTTGTCCCGCCCCCAAATTGCTGCGGCTGTAAGAAAAAACACATGATCGCCTCCGATTCATCAATGCGCGCCAACCCTCCCAGGTCCTGTAGTCGTCCCAGCTCTCATGTGTCCCGCCTGCGCCTTGGGGATCATTGTAGAGTTAAATGACATTGCCCTCGTAAACTATTAAAAAGCCTTATTTGGAAAATGATTCACATGGGTGAACAAATTTTTTCCGGACCGCCCTAAAAAATGCATTTATGGGCCGGGCCCCCCCCGCCCCCCGGCCCCGCCCCTTATTAAGGGCATTTTTGTCCTAATAAGGCTCCAAATCGTGGGAATAAGCCGTGTGACCGGCCTAAGGTATGTTCACATGGCTGATTTTGACGCTGTTTTTGGAGTGGTTTTTGGAGCGTTTCCGCACCCAAAACCTCATCAAAAAAACGTCACAAATTCAAAGTTTTGTTGTTCACACATGACAGGGTTTTTAGGCGCTCTTTTGGACACTATTTTGGGTGCTGAGAAAGAAGCATCATGTCACATCTTGAAGCTTTTACAGCACTGAAAATTCAATGGAATCAATGGAAAGCTTCAAAACCTCGGCACGTTTTTAGACGTATGTCACGACATGTTTTCGGAGCATTTTTCGGCACGGTTGTTGCCCTGGATTTAATTTTTTAAGGGTAAAACTGTTAAAACCCCCGTCCAAAACCCCGTAAAAAGGGATCAAAAAGCAAGAGAAAAGCGCAAAACTCTCTTGAAGAAGCGCGTTTCAGGCAAAGTTTTGATGCTGTTTTGGACGCTAAAAAATGAGCATCTATGAGCAAATAAGCCATAAGAACATACCCTAAGGCCGTGTTCACACGGCTTATTCCCGACGGATTTGTGCGCTCACAAAAACCCCGTGAATAAGGGCGGGAAAGGGGCCCCGGACGGGGTCCCCGGCCCCCTAGACAAATGCATTATCTACGGGGGCGTACGCGCCGTAAATAAGTGCATGTCACCTTCTCCCCCCCCGGCGGGTTCGACGAGCAGGGGGGAGGCGGAATCCACGTTTTTATGAGGCGTGGATTCCGAATTACCCCGAGGGTTTGGGCCGTACTGAGCGCAATCCGCGTCATTTCGGCCCAACCCGCGGCAAAATAAGCCTGTGAAGAGCCAAAAACGGTCTTTAAAAGGGGGATATGATCAGCAAACTTAAGCGTGAAGAAAGCTGGAAAGTTCCAAAATGCAAAAAAAGATGCATTGCTCGTCGTTGCCCTGGTGATCGATACCTATACAGCAATCGTTCTGTCTTTACCTACTATAAGTAATAAGGCTACATGCAGAAAAACATTTCTTGCAGCAGCCGCAGTAGAAAGAATCAGTTGCTAACTGTTATCTTTTTTACTTCACAGCATAAAGGACCGGGGTTCTGTCGTTTCAATTTGATAGGATGGCATACAAAATATACTGACAAAAATAGTGAAACAAAAATGTTTTGTTTTTTTTAAATACGGTTTTGGATTTTTTTTTATTTCTTTTTTTTAAAAAACCCATTGGTGGAAAGGGGGATCAATGAGTGGCCCGACCAATTCTAGTAAAAACCCAAAGTTAGAGCATTCCCAGTAAGTTACACACACTTATCCGTTTTTGACAATGAAGAAATAACAATAACCTACAAGTTTATTTATTTAGTATTTGATAGTTTTGAACAAACTTTCAGCAGGGCTCCAATAACAGCACCTCCCTGTCCCCAAAACACTTAGACACCTGCCCTGCTCACTTTTCCAGTTTAGGTGAGAAGGGGGGGTGAAACTCTCCCATTTTCCCGGCGGTGACCCGTGGAACGCAGGGTTCTCTACGGCAAGCACTTATGGGAAAACTTGACCCTTTAGCCCCAGGTTTACCCAGAAAACCCCCCCTCTACACAGCTATAACCACAGTGGAAAGCAGCCCTCACCCCCTCATCTTCCGCAGGGACACTTCAGCCCAATCTCTGACACACCCGAAGCCGCACCCCCAGCGTGGGCCCCGCTCCGCGTTATATACTGAGGCAATAACCA
>JAODAL010030886.1:0-49275 GCA_025379985.1 Phyllomedusa bahiana | reverse complement strand
CCGGGCGTCGGTCTGGCCTTTTTTGGCCAAGTGTTCCCCCCATTTCAATCATGCATTCGCTGAAATGTGACTAGACTTTTTGGTGGTGGTTAACCTATTAAGGTTCTTGCCTCTTCTTATTCGTTTACGGCAAAGGCGGCCCATATGACATCGCTGGGTGAATCAGGGCTTGGTCAAAGAAGGCCCAGGCTTGAGAGGTCCTGGACCTTTTTGACGGCGATAATGCGAGGAGCGGGGTTTTTGCGCTGACCGTGGCTGCGGAATCAATATCAGGGGACTTCTGTGACCGCCCTCCCTTTTTGTGGCGGGACCATATTGAACTAACACATCATCTTCCTCCTCGTCCACTGATGAAGCGCTCGCAAGCAAATTCCGCTGAAAAGACCAGGATGGATCCGCAATGTCATCATCATCATCAACACAGGTGACTTCGTCGTCCTGACTTACTGCATCCACAAGCTGCGGGTTTACAAGCAAGGGGCACTGCAAGGCGTTGCCGACCGCCCGGGTTTTTTTGCCGATTGACCGGTTCCTTCCCTCCTCTGATGGCATCAGTAACTGGGGTAGAGCAGACTAAATCATCCTCTTGTTCTTTTAACATGCCTTCTGACCCCAACCGCATTTTGTCATCAAAGAGGTCCGCAGACTATGGATTATCCACAGTGGTGAGTACACGAGTTGACATTTGGGTGCTTCATGTTGGACGGATGCTGATGATGCTGATGACGACATTTGTGGCCGTGACTGCGAGGACGAGGGGTAAGACTGCTAGATGCAGGTTGCATTAACCACTGAAGGAAGATTGGCGACGATGTTCGTTACTTAGATTCACAGGGCCCCTGACCAGCTATACAGGCCTGACGGTCCTGCAACTGACGATCCGCTGGCTTGCGTGTTGTCGCCAGCACTGGAAGGAGCACCTTCTCTCGTACCTCTACCTCCATGTGCTACCCCCCTCTTTGCTTGCTTACCACAGCATTTCGCTCCATGTTCAAGAAATAAAAAATTTGAAAAGGTATGGAATAGTTTGGAAAGTTCTTATTAAAAGAGGCAAATCACAGCTATTCTCAACCCCCTTTAAATAAAAACAAAATTGCGGGATTAAATTTAACGCAAGGTGCTTAACAAATTGGGAAATGGGAAAAAAAAGCAAAAAAAACGTATCTTTTATGTTTTGTATAATAAACGGTATTTTTGCACCTTTAATTCACCTGTGGTGAATATAGAATTGCTTTTTAAGACGTACGTGGATGCTGCGTCAATGAAAATGCGGGGTGTGCAAAAGTCAAAAAACAGAAAACTGTTATGTTTTGTATGATACACGGTATTTTTCCCCTTTTTCAATTCACCTATGGTGAATATAGAATTGCTTTTTTAAGTTTTTGTGGTGTGCGTCAATGAAAAAAACCTGGGTGTGCAAAAGTCAAAAAAACCTTTTTGTTTTTTTTTTTTAATACGGGGATTATTTGACCTTCAATTCACCTGTGGTGAATATGAATTGGTTTTAAAGTTTTTACGTGGATGCGGGTTTCAATAAAAAACCCTGGGTGGCAAAAGAAAAAAAACCTTTCTGTTATGTTTTCGTATAAACACGGTATTATTTGCACCTTTAATTCCCTGTGGTGAATATGAATTGTGTTTTTTAAAGTTTCGTGGTGCTGGTAAAAGAACAATGCTGGGTGCGAAAATCAAAAAAACCGTAACGTTATTTTTTCGTATGTTCCCGGGTTTTGTTGCACCTTTCAATTCCCCTGTGGTGATATAGAATTGCTGTTTTAAGTTTTACGGGATGCTGCGTCAATGAAAAAACCCTGGGTGTGAAAGTCAAAAAAACGTAACTGTTATGTTTTGGTATAATAAACGGTTTTTTTTTGCAATTTCAATTCACTGGGGTAAATATAGAATTGCTGTTTTAAGATTTCGTGGAGGGGCGCGTCAATGAACAATGCGGGTGTGCAAAAGTAAAAAAAACACGTAACTGTTTTGTTTTCGTATGATACAGGGGTTTTTTTTTGCCCCTTTTTAAATTCCCCTGTGGTGAATTAAATTTGCGTTTTAAGATTTACGTAGAGCTGCGTCAATAAAAACAAGCGGGGTGTGCAAAAGTAAAAAAAACACTTAACTGTTTTTTTTTTTTATAATAAACGGTTTTTTTTTGCCCCTTTTCAATTCACCTGTGGTGAATATAGAATTGCTGTTTTAAATTTCGTGGATGCTGCTAATGAACAATGCTGGGTGTCAAAAGTCAAAAAACACTTAACTTTTATTTTTTCGTATGTACACGGTATTTTTTGCACCTTTAAATTCCCCTGTGGTGTTTATAAATTGCTTTTTTTAAGATTTAGGGGATGCTGCTCAAGAATAATGCTGGTGTGAAAAGTAAAAAAACAAGTAATGTTATGTTTGTATAATAACGGTTTTTTTTGACCTTTCAATTCACCTGTGGGGAATATAGAATTGTTTTTTAAGATTTACGGGGTGCGCGTCAATCCACAATGTGGGTGCGCAAAAGTCAAAAACACGTAATGTTTGTTTTCGTTATTCACGGTTTTTTGGCAACAAAAAACCCTGTGTTGACTACAAGATTGCTGGATTGAAATTTTTAACTGAAGGGGTATATCAACAGTCCAGGGTAATGGGTAAAATTAAAAATGAAACACCTATCAAATGTATCTGATAAAAAAAGGGGAGTTTTCCACCTAACAAAGAGCCTGCATTTATAGAAATGATGTGTACCCAAATAAAATTTAGGCTCCCCAAAATTCCAGGAAATATTTCAATGAAAATGTTAATAATAAAGATATTCCACTCAATGTTACACTAAGTCTTGGTGAATTTTTCCGTTTCTTTTAGATAGAGCTTGTCTGTGTTGCCCGGGGGGCTCCCCCTTGCCCCCCCACCTGAAATTTTCACGGTAGATGGTTTTTAAATTCTCTAGCTAATACATAAAATGTTCAAAAATTAAAAATAACTGGAAGGCCCAGTAAAATGAGGTTTTTTCTGTGAGAAATAGACTAATTTCCTGGTGTTTGGCCAGGCAGAGCGAGGTCCTATCCCCATGAGACGCTGAGAGACACTGAGGTGAAACAGGAAACGGGTTCTTTAAAATAGGGGATTGATTTTTCCAGCCATCGCAACCATTTCACATCCCCCGTATGACGTCGAAAACACATTTACCCCGCCTATTCTGTAATCATTTGCTGGGCCCACAAAATTACAGGAAAACGCCCCAAAAAGGCGCGATCTTAATAGATAGCTAGATTTTAACCTTAATTATCGCATGATTGGAAATTTCGATCACCATAAAAACCCTTTCCGATTTCAACTTTTTCGATAAAAACATCAACACTAAAATCCGCTTTTCTTAACCTTCTAATTTCCTACACCAACTAGGGTTTAAAATGAAATGTTTCTAGGGAATATGTGAAACGGTCTGGTGGAAGAAAAATAAGACAAAAAAAACAGTTTTCTTCCTTCTGTCCCCGGGGTTTTCAATGCCCCTTTTAAAGGGGTAGGAATTCATAGTTTTCAACCAAATTTTCATACAAAGTGCGATTTCTGCGCCAAACTGAGATTAAAAAGAGTGCATAAAACTTTTTCAAAAAGTTACACGGTGGAAAATTTCGTTTTTTGCAGGGAGGGAAATTTTCGTTTCAACCCTGGCTATTTTAAAAAAAAATAGGGCAGCACCCCGTACCATTTCAGCATTTAAAAAATTATACAGATAAAAAAACATTTTGGGGGTTTTCACTAATGAATTTTCACCAACAGTAACTTTCAAAATTTTTTTTATTCAAATTTAAGGTTTCAGGTGGGGTCTATGAACAAAAAAATGGGGGCACCAAAATAAAAAAAAAAAAACCCCATTTTAAATGTAACGGAATTTAAAAAAAGGTTTTGGGTTTTTTCACCTATGAAAAAACCCTCGGTTTTAAAGAAAAATTTTGTATTCTTTTTGTAAGTAAAAAAGTGGGGCTTTGAACAAAAAAGGGCTGCGCCAAAGTGAAAAAAAACGTAATTAAATTGTTTTACTGATAATAAAAGGTGGTTTTTTGGCCCAAAATGAAATACAACTGCAATTTTGCAATTTTTTGTATGGAAAATTTTAAATAAAGTTGGGGTTTTGAAAAAAAACTGGGCTGCGCCAAAAAAAAATAACCTAATTAAAATTTTTGTACGGATAAAAAAAGGTTGGTTTTGCACCCAAAAAAATACAAAAGCAATTACTAGAAATTTTTTTGTATCCTTTTAATGTAAGTACAAGGGAGTGTTTAAACAAAAAATGGGTTGCGGCCCCCCGGTGAAAAAAAACCTAATTAAATTGTGTAAAGGATAATAAATGGTGGGTTTTGCACCCATGAAATTTCAACCACAATTATTACAAATTTCTGTATGTAAATAAGTACAAGATGGATTTTTGAACAAAATGGGCAAACGCCAAAGGGAGAAAAACCTAATTAAATTTTTGTAGGATAAAAAAGGTGGGTTTTGCACCTAAAAAAATTAAAAACAGAAAATTTACTAGAAAATTTTGTATCCAAAATGAAAGGTAAAAAGGGGGGTTTCTTTGAACAAAAATGGGTGCGTCAAAGTGAAAACAAAAAAATTTAAAATTGTGTACAGATAAAAAAAGGGTTTGGGTTTTGCACCAATGAAATATCCCTTGCAGTGACTGGGAAAATTTCCCCGAAATCCTAAGGGAAAGTACAAGGTTTTTTCCTTTGAAAAAAAACGGGCTGCCAAAAACTGATAAAAAAAAAAATTTAAAAATCGTTGAAAGGATAATAAAAGGGTTTTTTGCATCTATGACATACACCTGCAGGGGGATGAAAAGTTTGTACCCAATTTTAAGTACAAGTTGGGTTTTGGGACCAAAATTTGGGCTCCCCACAAAAACCCAAAGGTGAAAATTTCACAAAAACTGGAAAAAAAAAGGGAAAAAAAAAACCCCATTTCAATGGCGGTTAAAAGGGCGGGAGGGGGGGAAATTGCACAATTTACATCTTCTTTAAAAATTGGGTAAAAGAGGCGTTTTCCACTCATTCCCCTACGGATTAAAATTTAAAAATTTTAGGCACCCCATAAGTCAAAATTTGGAAAAAAAGGTAGTTCCAGTTTATCTGATGAAAAGATCTAAAATTTTTTGGGGGGGGAAGGGGGAAAATGTTTTTTAAACAGAAATTTTTTATTAAATTTAAACGAAAAGTCTATGCAAGGCCCTTGAGACCCCCCATCCTTCTTCTTAACAAATAAAAGCCAGCCCCCAAACCCCAAGGATAAAAGGGAAAGGTATAAAACCTTGCAAAAAAAATTTTCCCTTTAAAAAACCAATTAGCCCCCCCTCTCGGGTGCGGGCGAATGTGCCCCCTTAAAGGGAAACTTAACTAGTGTTGACCCGATTCCCGTTGGTATCGAGATGGGAACGATAGTCGATGGGTGGGCCCGCTTTTCGTTTAAGGGTTTTTTTCGATAGGGGAGCATCGATTTTGCCCCAAGTGACCTTTAAAAGGTTATGGGAGGGCAACAAAACCTTCATTATTAACCCAAACAAGGTGGAAAGCTAAAAATTTAAAACACCCAACAACGGGGTCAAATGGAAAATTTGCTACTTCATAGGCAACACACTTGGGGTTATAAAGCACAAAAAAAAAAGCCCAAAAGGCCCCTTTTCTACCCCAGTTTTGTACCACAGCCGGGCCCCTTAAACCTGCATCACCAAAAATTTAAAAAAAGTGCCAAAAGGATTTGTTTTGAACCACCCATGTTTTTAAAAGGGGACTTTGAATATCCCTGCCCTGGAACGCACCCATACCCCCAAAACCCTGCATAAAACCCCTAGATTTAAAAAGTCCCCCAAAAAAAGGGTCTTTAAACCCCATTTTGGGTTTCACTGGAAATTGACTTTTACCTGTCCTGGCCCGCCAGTATGAAAAAAAAAACCCCTGTTGCCCCCCCAAATTTAAAAAAAGTCCCGGGGAAAAGGAGCCCTTTTAAATGTCTGTTCTGTTATTTTTTTCGTTAAAATTTACACGGTATTTTTTGCCCCTTTTAAATTTTAACCTGTGGTGAATTTTAGAATTGTTTTTTAAAAGTTTTTCGTGAAGATGCGAATAAATTTGAACAGTGTGGGGGCGAAAAAAAATTTTCAAAAAAACACGAAAAATGTTATGTTTTGATATAATAAACGGTATTTTTTGCACCTTTCAATTAAACCTGTGGTGAAATAAAAATTTGCGTTTTAAAAGATTTACGTGGGTCCCTGGGAAATGAACAGTGTGGGTGCGAAAAAAATTTCAAAAAAAAAAGTAATGTTTGTTTTGATATAATAAAAGGGTTTATTTTGTGCCCCTTTTCCCAATTCACCTGGGGTGAACTTTAAAAGAATTGCTTTTTTTGATTTCGTAAAAGCTGCTTAAAATTTTTAAACAGTGTGGGTGCGCATAAAGTCAAAAAACAGAAAATGTTTTTTTTTGATAAAAAAAACGGTATTTTTTGCACCTTTCTTTTCCCCTGTGGTAAATTTTTAAAATTTGGGCTGTTTTAAGTTTTACTTTTAATGCTGCGTAAAGGGAACATTTGATGGGGGGGCGAAAAAAGTAAAAAAAACCGTAACTGGATTTTTTTTAATTTCGATACACGGTTTTTTTTGGAAACAAAAAAAAACCTGTGGACTACAAGATTGCTGGTTTTTTTTTAATTTTTAAGTGCAAGGGGGATATATCAACGGGCCCACGGGTTTTGGAAAATGGGAAAAATTTTAAACCACCATTTGAAATGTTTCCCTGATAAAAAAAGTGGAGTTTTGCAGAAAACAAAGGGGGCCCTGCAGTTACTAAAATGAGGGTTTTATCCAATATAATTTAAAGGCCTGGCCCAATATCCAGGAAATATTTAAATTTAGAAAACGGGTTAAAAATTTAAAGATATTCCACTACCTGGGCTAAAACTAAGTCCCTTGGGTGAAATTTATCCAGGGGTTCTTTATAGATAGAGCTTGTCTGTGTTCGCCTGCGGGGGCCCCCCCCTTTCTTCCCCCCCCCGTGAATTTTACAGGGGTAGATGCTGCTTTTAAAATTTTTAGCTAACTAAAATTTAAAAAGTTCAAATCTCTAATCTAACTAAAAATTTGGAAGGTAAAAGCTAAAAAGTAGAAGTTTTTTCTGGCAGAAAATTTGGGTAAATTTTTGCTGAGCTGTTTGGCCCCCAGGGAAGGGGCGGGAGGTCCTTTTCCCTTAAAGAGACCGTGGGGGGAAATGAGGCTGGAAAAAAGGGAAAACCTTTTTCTATGTAAAAGAGGTTTTTTCATGTGATTTTTTGAAGCCTTTGAACCCCTACACATCCCAGTCATTTCTTCCCCCAAACACAAACTCACCCCGCTTATTTGTAATTCCATTTTGCCTGGCCGCCCAAAAATTTAAAAAAAGCGCCGGGAAAAAAGGGGCGATCTTTAATAGATTTATGCACAGATTTTAACCTTTAATTTCGATTTATTGGAAATTTTGGGTCACCATTAAAAAAAACCCTTTCCGGGTTTTCAACTTTTTCGATAAAAACAAGCTCCTAAAATAAACTTAACGTCGGAAGTAAATAACTCGTTTTAAAATCATTTTATAAAACCTATAAGGAGGAAGCAATTCACAGGTACGGACAGGTTACTGGAGGAAACAGAGGACAAAGAAAGAGTTAAAGAAAGAGTTAAAAAAAGTGAAAAGAAAACCCCTTTGGGGGGCCCCTTTTTACAATATCAGCTTTTTCCCCCAAATTTCCAGGGTTGTGAGCCCTGCAACCATGGGGAAACCCAAAAAAAAGGAAAATTAAATTTGGAATGTTTAAAGGCCCCCATTTTTTAAAAAAATGAGGGTATAGAACTTAATAATTTCCTTTTCCCGAAGGTGTTCTATCTATAGCAAACCCTATTAAACGGGGTCCCCAAGAGACAACAAAAAGAATTTCCTAAAAACACTAGCAAAACGTTGGGGTTTTTGAAAATTTGTCTAGATCGCAGTAAAAAAAAAACAAAATTTTCTCAGAAAAAACTGTGGCTGTTTTACATAAAAACCTTTCAGGGAAAAATTACTTTTTTTAGACATAATGGGAAAAAACCCTGGAAACCCCCCTAGGTGGGCCTTTCCCTGAGTTGCCTAGGCACTGGAGTTTTTCCGAAATTGGGCGCTTGGAGAATTTTAGGATAAGGTTACCCCTTTCTCGAAAAATTTAAAAAAGGAAATCCCCCTTTTTTTTCCTGGGCTTTTTAGGGTTTGGGGTTTTGTTCATAAACTCATATTTAAGGGGGGAGAAAGGGACTCAAAGCTGTTCCCTTTGGCATATGCGGAGGCGACGGTTAAGCCAAATAGTCAGGGTAATAAACTAAATAAATTTTGTGGGGGGATAACTAAACCTGTTTTTTATAAAAGGTTTCAATTTTGAACTTTTAAAAATGCTAATTTTCCACAATTTTCAAGACATTTTGATATTTTTCCAGAAATAAATATTGTAAGGACCAAAATTTATTACTAACCTAAACCACACTTGTATCACAAGAAAACAATCTCTGAATCACATGGATAGGTAAAAGTATTAAAAAGTTATTCCTACATAAATTGTCATATATCAGGTTTAAAAAATGGAGCTGCGTCTTTTGGTCCAAAACTGGCTGCATCAGGGATGGGACAAGGTATTCTGGTGCCCTAGGCGAATAAGGCATGTAGCGCCCCACCACTCCCCTTCCAATGTAAATTTCGATCCACTCCCTACCTATTTACACCTCCTTTCTGAATGGGATGAGGAAGAGCCCTAGGCAGTCGCCTATCTTTGCCTACACATCGTCCCGGCACTGGGCTGCATCCTAAAAGGTTTAATAAAGGTAATAAATTAGAGTTTGGCAATAATATATTTTTTTAAACAAACTTTATTATAACACAAATTAATTAACACAGCTATAGCATCTAAGAGACACAATTACATAATAACTGAGGTAAAAGGGAGTCCATTAACAAGCAAACGGTTTAAAGCAAATTTAAAGCCTGCTCTGACTTGGAGGCCAGTGCAGAATAGGGGACATCTTGGCTTTGAAGCTTCTCATTTATAGGGGTGTTCCCATTTTGCACTTTGATGTAATATTGTTAAGACGTCCC
Source organism: Phyllomedusa bahiana (assembly GCA_025379985.1). Lineage (NCBI taxonomy): Eukaryota > Metazoa > Chordata > Amphibia > Anura > Hylidae > Phyllomedusa > Phyllomedusa bahiana. Next base: position 40,141 of record JAODAL010030886.1, on the reverse strand, counting down.
TGAGTTGTTCATTCCGATTGTACTGTTTACTGTACCAAATAAGGTACTGGTAGTAGCAACCATAACTCATACATGCCAACTCTCCAGATTTGGGCAAGGGGTTCCCGCTAATCGGGGTCACCTCCCGCCCTCCGGAAGAGTCGGTGAACCTCCCGCCACCAGCAGGCAGTGGGGGTTCTTTAAATGACCACGGCGCCGGACTAGCGTCAGGACACTACTCCGGCGCCACCTGGGCACTCACCCACCCGGCGAGTCTCACTGACTCTGTGCAGCTGCTCGTACAGGGAGGAGGCAGGAGGGGACGTTCCCCCTCCTGCTTTCTCCCCTGTATGTACAGCGCCCGGTGTGCGCTGTACATACAGTTCATCGTCGCAGGGGGCGTGACACACGGATGTACTCACATCCCCTGCGACGCTGAGTCTCCTCGGTCGGCAGCCTCTGCTGGCCCAGGAGATGTCTGGAGCTGGACGCACTGCAGGGAGCTTAGTGAGGTGAGTAGTTTTTTCTACCTGGCTACAAGTGTGCATCTACCTGGCTACAAAGGAGCACTACCTGGCTACAAGGGGGCATCTACCTGGCTATAAGGGGCACTAACTGGCTACAAGGGGACATCTACCTGGCTACAAGAGGGCATCTACCTGGCTGTAAGGAGCACTACCTGGCTACAAAGGGGGATTTACCTGACTACAAGTGGACATCTACCTGGCTATAATGAGCACTACCTGGCTACAAGGGGGCACTACCTGGCTGTTAGCGGCACTACCTGGCAACAAGGGGTCATCTACCTGGCTGTAAGGGGCACTGCCTGGCTACAAAGGGGCATCTACCTGGCTACAAGGGGGAAGCTACCTGACTACAAGGGGCATCTACCTGGCTACAAGGGGACATCTACCTGGCTATAAGGAGCACTACCTGGCTACAAGAGGACATCTACCTGACTACAAGGGGACATCTACCTGGCTATAAGGGGCACTACCTGTCTACAAGAGGGTATCTACTTGGCTATAAGGGGGCACTACCTGGCTACAAGGGGGCATCTACCTGGCTATAAGGAGCACACCTGGTTACAAGGGGACACTACCTGGTTACAAGGGGGCATCGACCTGGCTACAAGGAGGCATCTACCTGGCTACAAGGGGCATCTACCTGGCTATAAGGAGCACTATCTGGCTACAATGGGAAACTACCTGGCTACAAGGGGGCATCGACCTGGCTACAAGGGGGCATCGACCTGGCTACAAGGGGTCATCTACCTGGCTATAAGGGGCACTACCTGGCTACAAGGGGGCATCTACCTGGATATAAGTAGCACTAACTGGCCACAAGGGGGCATCTACCTGGCTACAAGGGGGCACTACCTGGCTACAAGGGGGCACTACCTGGCTACAAAGGGGCACCACCTGGCTACAAGGGGGTATCGACCTGTCTATAAGGGGTACTACTTGGATAAAGGGGCCACTACCTGGCTATAAGGGGTACTATCTGGATAAAGGGGGCTATTACCTGGATATAGGGGGTACAACCTGGATAAAGGGGGCTACTACCTGGCTATAGGGGGGCACTACCTGGATAAAGGGGGCTACTACCTGGCTATAGGGAGCACTACCTGGCTAGTGGGGGCAACAACCTGGCTTTCTTCCAGAGTCGTTATGCAGTTAGTCAGAGTGGAGTGTGGCTTTTTTGAAGGGACGTGGTGCACCAACAAGATGGACGTGATCATGCAAAAAATTTTGCCGCGGCACGCTATGCGCGCCGCCCCTTCGAGTTTCCCACTTTTCCACTTTCAAAAGTTGGCAAGTATGCCATAACTGCATTTTGTGGTGGAACAGGCAAACAAAATGCAAATTGTGCCATTTTTTGGAGGAGGGGTTTGTGTAAAAGTAAAACATTACTATTATATCATTGTTTTTTTTAATGTTTACATATCATCACTACCAGCATTGGGGTATTTTGATCACCCTTTCTCTTTGGTATAAAAAGTAATCAAAAAGACGTATGTACTCCAAAATGTCACCAATAAAAACTAATCCCATAAAAAACAAGCCTTCGCGTAGTTCTGTCAATGGAAAAAATTGCCATGGCTCTCAGAATATGGTGATACAATAACATGCCTTTTTTAAAGTAATTTAATTGTAAAAAAAACTCTATTAATGTTAATAATAATCATATTGACCCACAGAGTAAAGTTAACATAGCATAGCATTTATAATGCACAGTGAGTGCTGTAAAAAATAAAAAGCACTACCAGGATTGCTGTATTTTGTTCACCTTTTCTTATAACATCTGTAGTTAAAAGTAATCAAAAAGACATATGCAACCCAAGTTGGTACCAATGAAAATTTAAAGTCATACCACAGTCCCTACATTGCGCTGTTGTGGAAAAAAATTATAGTTCTCTCCAAATGGCGCAAAAATGTTTGTGTCAAAGTAGTTAAACATGAAAAAGTATATAAATTTGGTACTGCAGAGTTAACATGTCATTTATACAGCAAAGTGCATACCATAAGAATGGAAGCAAAAAAACAATAGCTAAATTGCTATTGATTTTCCCAGCCTTCCCCAAATAATAAATATTTAAAGTTTTTCAGTACATTTTATATAGCCTGGTGGCCTTAAGAAATTACAACACATCCTGCAATAATCAAGCTATCACATGGGGTTTCCATTCTTCTAGTACCTCAGGGCAATGTCGGTCTGGGGCCCACAGGGGAATTGATCTTGGGGGGTCCACCCTACTGTACATGAAAATATTACCGGCTTCTCGGACATAAATGCGCCCATTTTTACCACATAATACAGTGTGCAAAACAGAACTGTATTGTGTAGTACAATATCAAGTAAGTCACACATTTGTCAGTCTAACATATCATAGACACATGGCTAAGTAGCTCCATCCATATCCCCCACTGGCCCACATACAATATCCCCCTCCATGTTTCCCTTGGTCACACACCTCACCACCTTCTAAAATAAACACCAGCAAGAAAATAAAAGTCTAACTCCTATCACAGGGTCAGCTGTTCCCTCACTCTTACAATCAGGGACACATGTACGCTGCCACTGTACTAGCACCGATATAACCTACAACACCACCATATAGAGACAAAATAGAGGTCTGACAAGAGGTAAGGTATAACCTACAACACCGCCATATGGAGACCACATAGTGGACCGACACCAGCTCAGGTCACATCACATTACAGTGAATACAGCACTGATCCAGTATAGAAGTAAAATAACCCCTGAAATCAGGGACTCACCGGAGATGTCATATCTGATGAGTCGTTCTCTTCTCTCATGAGTCGTTCTTATTCCCTTTTCTTCTCCATCCGTTCCACACCGCCATGATGACTTGTCCCGGCCACAACTCATTCCTGCAGAATTTACACACAAATATCTTAGAATCCTCAATTTTCCAGCATCTCTTTACCTATTCCCACCTCTGTACAAACTCCCAGGGGTGGGAGAGTGGGTACAAGCCATAACTTAGAGGCCTTGTATCCTAAGGGGTTGGAGGGTGGGGAGAGGACTAACCCCCTGGAGATAATGCTACAACTATGGGCTGCTTCCCTCTCAATTATATTACCAGGTAAGTAGGCAAATGGGAAAGGCCCCAGGTAACTAGATAGGCCCTATTTAGGTAGGTAGAACCCCACTGGATAAGTTGGTAGGCCAGCCCCAAGTAGGTTGGTGGGTAACTAGCCACGGGTGGGTGGCCCCCAGTTAGATAAGCAGGCCCCAGTTAGGAAAGTTGATAGGCTACAGTTAGGTTGGTGGACCCCAGTTAGGTAGGCTGTAGGTAGGTGTTGGTGAGTCCCAGTTAGTTAGGCTGTAGGTAGGTGGTTTCCCCCAGTTAGGTAAGCTGTAGGTAGTTAGGGTCCCCTTTATATAGGCTGCAAGCAGTTAGGGACCCCCTTTAGGTAGTATACAGGCAGTTAGGGCTTCCCTTGAAGTAGTATACAGGCAGTTAGGGCCTCCTTTAGGTAGTATACAGGCAGTTAAGGCTTCCTTTAGGTAGTATACAGGCAGTTAGGGGGTCTCCTTTAGCTTGTGTGCAGGAAGTCAGGGCCCCCCCCCCTTTAGCTAGTGTGCAGGAAGTCAGGGCCCCCTTTAGCTAGTGTGCAGGTAGTCAGGGCCCCCTTTAGTATTTAGGTAGTCAGGGCCCCCTTTAGACAGTCAGGGCCCCCTATAGGTAGTCAGGGCCCCCTTTAGGTAGTCAGGGGCCCCTTTAGGTAGTCAGGGCCCCCGTAAGCAGCCAGGGCCCCCCCCATGAGGTAGCCAGGGCCTCATTAGGTAGTCAGGGCCCCCCTTTAGGTAGTCTGGGCCCCCTTTTAGGTAGTCAGGGGCCCCCTTTATGTACACAGGGCCCCATTAGGTAGTCAGGGCCCCCTTTAGGTAGTCAGGGCCCCCTTTGGTAGTCAGGGCTCCCCTTTAGGTAGTTAGGGCCCCCCTCTAGGTAGTCAGGGCCCCCTCTAGGTAGTCAGGGCCCCCCCTTTCGGTAGTCAGGGCCCTCTTTGGTAGTCAGGGCCCCCCTTTGGTATTCAGGACCCCCCCTTTGGTAGTCAGGACCCCCCTTTGGTAGTCAGGGCCTTCCTTTAGATAGTCAGGGCCCCCTTTGGTAGTCAGGGCCCCCCTTTGGTAGTTAGGGCCCCCCCTTTGGTAGTCAGGGCCCACCCTTTAGGTAGTCAGGGTCCCCTTTGGTAGTCAGGGCCCCATTTGGTAGCCAGGGCCCATCTTTAGGTAGTCAGGGACCCCCTTTAGGTAATCAGGGCCCCCCTTTAGGTAACCAGGGCCCCCTTTGGTAGTCAGGGCCCCATTTAGGTAGCCAGGGCCCCCCATTAGTTAGTCAGGGCCTCCCAATCTGTAGCCAGGGCCCCCTTTAGGTATGCAGGGCCCCCCATTTGGTAGCCAGGGCCCCCTTAGGTAGTCAGGGCCCCCCTTTAGGTAGTCAGGGCCCTCCATTAGGTAGCCAGGGCCCCCCATTAGGTAGCCAGGGCCCCAATAAGGTAGCTAGGGCTCCCATAGGTAGTCAGGGCCCCATTAGTTAGCTAGGGCCCCATTAGGTAGTCAGGGCCCCCTTAGGTAGTCAGGGCCCCCCTTTAGGTAGTCAGGGCCCCAGTAGGTAGCCAGGGCCCCATTAGGTAGCCAGGGCCCCCCATTAGGTAGCCAGGGCCCCCCATTAGGTAGCCAGGGCCCCCCTTTTAGGTAGTCCGGGCCCCCCATTAGGTAGCCAGGGCCCCCCATTAGGTAGCCAGGGCCCCCTATAAGGTAGCTAGGGCCCCCATAGGTAGTCAGGGCCCCATTAGGTAGCCAGGGCCCCATTAGGTAGTCAGGGCCCCCTTTGATAGTCAGGGCCCCCTTAGGTAGTCAAGGCCCCCATTAGATAGCCAGGGCCCCCCATTAGTTAGTTAAAAAACAAAAAACTAACAGACAGCCACTTACCTCTCTCCCGCTCCCGGCCACTCCCCACCGGCTACTGCCACCCTGCATAGGCAGCGCGGTGACCTAACACCTTCAGCCTGCCAGGGAGATCAGCAGAGCGCAGCGCTAGCGGCGCTGTGCTCCGCTGACCCCGCGCAGCCCCGGGAGTCGGGGACATTAGTCTCCGACTCCCAGGCCGGTCTCTGAGCGCTCGGGACACGGGGCGCGGGCGTTCAGGTACCGGATGCGGCACTGCCTCCCGGGCCCCCAGCAGCTCGGGGCCCACCGGGGGATTCACTGATCCCCCAGCGTACCAGTCCGAGCCTGCCTCAGGGGATCTACAAATGTGTTATGGTGCCTAAAAAGCTACTCTAGCAAAATCTGTGCTCCCAAATCAAAATGATGTTTCTTCCCTTCTGAGCCCTGCCAAGTGCCCAAACAGCAGTTTACACCCACACATTTTAAATATTGCCATACTTAGGAGTAATTGTCTAACAAAATTTGGATGGCTTGTTTCTCTTGTATTTCTTGTGAAGTTGAAGCATTTTAAGCAAACTACATATTACTGAAAAAAATTTTTTTTTTCATGTTTCACGCGTGTGGGATTAAAATGATTACTACACTAAATAAATCCCTTGAAGGGATTAATTTTGTAAAATGGGGTCTTTTTGGGGGGTATAACCTATACTTCAGATCATAATAAGAGTTAAGTAACCTAGTAGGGCCCAAAATGTGATACTTCTGAAAACTACATAATCACGTGAATAAATATTGAGTTGCATTTGTATGTTGAAACCTCCTGTTTGTGTGGTAAGACTAGCAGAAAAATTCAAAGTTAAACCATTCCAAAGTGAATGCCACACACATCCGATTTAAAAAATGGGGATTCATCTTTGCATCCAGAATTAGCTGCGTCCTTATAGAGGTTTTCTCACCACAATGATTAGCTTTAACCCTTCACACAAATGGACATAGTGGTACATCCTGATTGCGAGTTATTTACCGCAATTGGATGTTTCAACACGTACAGGAAATTGTGCGGGCTCACCAGCAGAGCCCACACAATAAGCGCATAAAGTCAACTATATTATACAACAGGCTTCATGCACTCGTGCATTTCTATTGTGTAAAAGTAGTAAAAATTTTAAAAACTACATAGAATTGATATAGTTGAAATTGTATTTACCCGCATGGTAAAGTTATCAGGTAATTTATACCGCACAGTGAACGCTGTGAAAATAAAACCTAAAAGACAATGACGGAATTGCTGTTTTTTTTTTCCATTTTTATGGCCCAATACTAAAAAACTATGAAACACTTGTGGACCAAAAATGCGCAGTATACCCCTAGATCAATTCCCTGAGAGGTGTTGAATCTAAAATGGGGTGAATTCTGGAAGGTATCACCTGTCCTGGTGTTTTGTGGGCTGTGCAAATGCAACATGGCACTCACTAGGGATGAGCGATTATAATCCACAAAGTTGAAATCGGCACGGTTTTTAGGTTAATCGTAAATTTCAGATATCTTAGGTGAGAATCTGCACATAATCTATTACTATCGTGCCATTTTCATCGCTTCCTGTCATTTTGGCGGCCAGCAACTCAGCTTAGAGCATAGAGCAGGGTGAGCTGGGTGTGCAACGTCATGACTGTGATGTGTATGTTTGTCATTGGCTGGAAAAATCACATGACCTCGTTTTGCATAGAACAGCGTTTCCTGTTCATCATCAGTGTTTCAGTGCCTCTCACTAGAGCAGGACGTGTGCTAGGTTTCTCTCAATACAGCTCAGCTCAGCTCAGAGACACAGTTCTCTTTAATCATACAGACAACTATGCTTTTAGCTGTGAACATTAGAACATAGGTAGATTAGAGAATTTCAGCAAGTGAACACAGACAGGCAGGAAGGCAGGCTTTTGAAAGGAGAGTGTATATTGTGCAGACTCTGCTTTGAACCTGCATTGAAATGGCTTTTTTTAAAAAAGTTTTTGGCCAGCACACCTCGCACCTGAGGTGAAATAGTACCTTTTATTTTGTGCAGCCCAGTTTTGTTCAAAGACCCACCTTGTACTTATATTAGGATACAGAAATTTTCTAGTAACTGCAGGTGTATTTCATAGTTGCAAAACCCCCCTTTTCTTATCCGTATAACATTTAAATAGTTGTTTTTCACTTTGGCGCAGCCCAGTTTTGTTCAAAGAACCACCTTGTACTTATATTAGGGTACAGAAATTTTCTAGTAACTGCAGGTGTATTTCATAGGAGCAAAACCCACCTTTTCTTATCCGTATAACTTTTAAATAGTTGTTTTTCACTTTGGCGCAGCCAAGTTTTGTTCAAAGACCCACCTTGTACTTATATTAGGATACAAAAATTTGCTAGTAACTGAAGGTGTATTTCATAGGTGCAAAACCCACCTTTTATTATCCATATAACTTTTAAATAGGTGTTTTTCACTTTGGCGCAGCCCAGTTTTGTTCAAAGACACACCTTGTACTTATATTAGGATAAAGACAGTTGCTAGTAACTGCAGGTGTAATTCATAGGAGCAAAACCCGGCTTTTCTTATCCGTATATCTTTTAAATAGCTGTTTTTCACTTTGGTGCGGCCTAGTTTTGTTTAAAGAGCCACCTTGTACTTAAATTTGAATACAGAAATTTTGTAGTAACTGCTGTTATATTTCATTGGTGCAAAACCCACCTTTTCTTACCCGTATAACTTTTAAATAGCTGTATTGCAGTTTGGTTCACCCCATTTTTTTTTCAAATAGCCACCTTGTACTTAAATTTGGATACAGAAATTTTGTAGTTACTGTTGGTGATTTTCATTGGTGCAAAAAACACTGTTTGTTATCCGTATAACTTTTAAATAGCTGTACTGCACGTGGTGCGGCCCTAGTTTTTTTCAAATAGCCACGTTGTATGACAATTTTGATAGAGAAATTTTCTAGTAACTGTTCTCGTTTGTCATTGCTGCAAAAAACCCAATTTCTCATCAGTGTAACTTCTGAAAATTTTTATTGCGCTCAGTGAATCTCAGTTTGGCGCAGATAGCGCACTTGTATGATATTTTGTTGAAAACTATCGATTCCTAGTCCTACTGGGCAGTTGTAAATCCCTGGGACTGAAGGAAGAACACTGTTGATTTTGTCTTACGGTTCTTCCACCAGACCGCATTTCACAGGTATTTACAAGAAACATTTCAGTTTCTAATCCTTGTTGGCTGTAGGAAATTAGAGGGATTTAAGAATAGCTGTGATTTGCCGTCTTTCAATAAGAGACTGTCAAAAACTCTTCCATACCTTTTTAAAAATTATATCTTTCTGAACATGGAGCGAAATGCAGGTGGTAAGCGAGCAAAGAGGGGGGTAGGACATGGAGGTAGAGGTACGAGAGAAGGTGCTCTTTCCAGTGCTGGCGACAACACGCAAGCCAGCGGATCGTCGGTTGCAGGACCGTCAGGCCTGCCATCGCTGGGTCAGGGCCCTGTGAATCTCAGTAACGAACAGCGTCGCCAATCTGTTCTTCAGTGGTTAATGCAACCTGCATCCAGCAGTCTTACCTCTTTGTCCTCCCAGTCACGTCCACAAATGTCGTCATCAGCATCGTCAACATCCATCCAACATGAAGCGAAGGCAGCCCAAATGTCAACTCGTGTACCCACCACTGTGGATAATCCATTTTCTGAAGACCTCTTTGATGACAAAATGCGGTTGGGGTCAGAAGGCATTTCAAAAGATCAAGAGGCCAAAGAGGATGATTTTGTCTGCTCTGACGCCCAATCACTGATGCCATCAAAGGAGGAGAAGGAAGCCGGTCAATCGGCAAAAATCCCGGGCGGTCGGCAACGCCTTGCAGTGCCTGTTGCTTGTAGCCCGCAGCTCCAGGATGCAGAATGTCAGGACGACGAAGTCACCTGTGTTGATGATGATGATGACGACATTGCGGATCCAACGTGGTCTTTTCAGCAGAATTTGCTTGCGAGCGCTTCATCACTGGACGAGGAGGAAGACGATGGGGTAGTGTCAGTACGGCTCCCGCCTCAAAAAGGGAGAGGGCGGTCGCACAAGTCCGCTGAGATTATTTTGCCAGCCACGATCAGCAGAAACACCGCTCCTCGCTTATCGCCGTCGAAAAGGTCCAGGACCTCTCAAGCCTGGGCCTTTTTCGAGCAAGCCTCTGATTCACCCAGCGATGTCATATGCCGCCTTTGCAGTAAACGCATCAGTAGAGGGAAGAATCTTAGGTATTTAACCACCACCAACATGTCTAGTCTCATGCAGCGAATGGATGAGTTGAAATGGAGGGAACACTTGGCCAAAAAAGGCCACACCGATGCCGGGCTTTCAACCACTGTCACACCCTCTCTCTCCGCCTCCTCATCCTCCGCCACCACCAAGCATTCCTCAGCTGCCCATGTCTCTCAGAGTCATGATCAAGGATCAGCCTCCGATTCAACTTCCACCGTCGCCCGTGTACCACCAGCACCACCAGAGATCCATCCTACCCCTTCTCCTTCCACCAGTTTGATGACCTGCCCTGGCCAGCCACGTGTCATCTAAAATTTCAAGCGCGTTGTCTGCATCTGTGTCCGGCAAAGTCCATCGGACCACCGACACATGGACTAGTAAGCACGGCCATGGCCGCTATATCTCTGTGACAGCTCACTGGGTGAGCTGGGTGGATATCTCTGGTTGTAACGGTGGCTCTCAGGCTCGGCGCACGCTCTTCAAAACCGCAGGGATGATGCAGGTTTCTTTCCCCCAAGGTCAGCTGGTGACATCACGTGCCCCGCTAAACCAGGCCGTGTTGACATTAATCTGTCTTGGAGACAGTCAACACACAGGTCAGGAGCTGTGGACAGCTCTTCGCAATGAGACCGAGCGATGGCTGGGTGACAAGAACCTTGTGCCAGGCAAGGTGGTGTGCGATAACGGTCAAAATCTGCTGGCCGCCCTTAAGATCGGTAGGCTGGAGCACATCCCTTGCCTGGCACACGTCATGAACCTCGTCGTCCAGAAATTTCTAAAGCGCTACCCGGGTCTGGACTGCCTGCTAAGGAAGGCTCGAGGTCTGAGCTCACACTTCCACCGTTCGCACCCTGCTTCGTCCTGCCTGGCTGCGTTGCAGCGTCAGCTCGGCCTCCCCGTCAACCGTCTCATTGTTGACGTGCAACACGCTGGAATTCACCCTCCACATGCTCCAGCGATTGTGGCAGCAGCGCAATGCCATTACGCAGTACGAAGAGACACATGGCCTGACAAGCAGCGGTGCGGACCTCGGGGTGTTGAGCCACCGAGAGTGGAGGCAGGTGAAAGAGTTCTGAACCATCCTTGCCAGTTTTGAAGAAGCCACCAAAATGGTCAGTGCGGACAATGCCCTTGTCAGCATGAGCATTGTGGTGATCTTAGTTCTTGAACGATCGTTGGACACTCTGAAACATCAGGTCCAACCAGCGACGGAGGAGGAGACGGACACAGATGTAAACACGGAGCCTTTCTCCCCGTTGAATCCAGAAGGCCCGACAGTTTCACAATTTTATCAGACTTCATTAGACAGTGGTTAGGGGTCCAGGGCTAGTGCAAGGCGACGCCTCAGCTCTCAGGGTGCATCATCTGAGGCAAGTCAGGGCTGTGTTGAAGCTGTGCCAGAGCAAGTGGAGGAGGGTGAGGTATTCCTGGACAACGATGTTACCGATGTCCCTGCCTTAGAAAGAGGTTGGCACGGATTTGAGGCGGAGGAGCAAGATGAGGAAGATCAGTTTGCTAGCGCCCCTCGACCCCGAGGCTTTGGAAATCCAGGCTCCATCTCTCACATGAGTGCTTGGATGCTCCATTTCCTCCAACATGATCCACGCATTAAGGCCATCAAAATGAACAACAGTTACTGGATGGCCACCTTCCTTGATCCCCAGTACAAAGAAAAACTCAGCACCTTCCTTCCACCCACCCAAATAGAGAGTAAAATTGGAGACCGTGCTGATTGATCAACTGGAGACCTTCTGTTGCGTCTGCTTCACGTTCTTCAAATGTCATGGTGGAACAACGCCAGCAACGTGATAGCAGTAGAGTGCCAAGTAGCCATAGCGGCAGCAGCAGCAGGCATTGGGTGACCTCTGGCAATCTTTATTTACCACCTCACCAACGCATTTAATGCAGGGCACACATACAACACACAGAGACCGGCTTAAGATCATGGTGCATGACTGTCTGCGTCTCAACACCGATGTTTTTGGATATTTTCTGGACCCAATTGACTTCTGGGTATCCAAAATGGACGAATAGCCCGAGCTCGCTCGCCACGCCATAGAGGTGATGTCCTGCCCAGCAGCCAGCGTCATATCTGAGCGGACCTTCAGCACAGCTGGAGGAGTCATTACAGACAAACGCATCCGACTTTCCACAGATAATGTAGATCGTTTGACTTTCATCAAGTTGAATCAGGCATGGATCTCTGATGATGTTGTGGCCCCAATTGCCGAGGTCACCGATTAGTTGCCGGTCTACTTCACATTCCTCTTCCAATGTGAAGTAGAATGGCAATTTCCTCTTGAAAACTTTTATGATCATTTCTTACTGCAATTTTTATTCTCAGTTCCCAAAAGTTCATTTTGCTGGTTTTGCAGTGAGGAGACTGTAAAAGACACCAATTGTACAAGGTTTCATGAAAAAAACGTATTCCATTTACTCACTTCATCTTTAGAATTTTTCGCATTGTCAATTGTTTTGGGGTCATGGTGCTGTGAGATACAGCTATAATCATGGTCCTTTGGAACAGAAATGTGGCTTCTAAGTGGCATTTATCCCTCACAATTTTTAACAGTGGCTGAGAAGTCATTTTTATAATTTTTTGGGTCATGCTGCTGTGAAATGCAGCTATACTACAGGTTCTATTATAAAAAATGTGGTTTCTAACAGACATTTGTTCTTCACAATTGTCAACAGTGGCTCAAGGGTCATGTTTTGAATTTTTGGGGGCATGTTGCTGTGAAATGCAGCTATACTACAGGTCCTATTATAAAAAATGTGGTTTCTAACAGACATTTGTTCTTCACAATTGTCAACAGTGGCTCAAGGGTGATGTTTTGAAATTTATGGGGCATAGTGCTGTCAAAAACAGGAATAGGTAGGACACTGTTAATGGACACATATTGCAAAATGACTTGTTTTTGCAAGATCTTTAACATAGCTAGCAATCCCTGTAGTGAGACAACCCATTTAATACAATTTAAAAAAAGAGAAACAAAGACGTGGTGGGATTCCATCCTATTTTAAAAATGTGTTTTCTAGAATTAAACTACTAAAAAACTTGCATGTACAAAATAGCTGGTACAAATATTCCTCTGAATTGTACAAGGGAGGTACAGGAAGACTTGACCAGATGTACACAGTTCATATAGATTTGTGGCTCACCTTCAGTTCTTCTGGTTTCTCCGTAGTATGTAATCCCTTGTGAGTGCTCACGATGCCCAGCACGGACGTGCTGCAGCTCCACAGCAGAAACTCACGGCTTTGAGTATGTGCACCTGCTTTTCGTTTCGCTCAACCGAGCTCAATCCAAGCGGGAAAACATATGTATCCGGCACAACGGCTTCAAGTGAGAATACTTTATTTTAAATAAACGTGCAGCGGTACGAACATGTAGACTAGCTGGCACTAAGCCAACGCGTTTCGGGCCACTTGTGCCCTTGTTCATGAGCTCGGTTGAGCGAAACGAAAAGCAGATGCACATACTCAAAGCCGTGAGTTGACCAGATGTAGGTTATTCAGAGGACATGGAGTATGGAGCACGGACAGAGAACAAAGAACAGAGACAATTTCCTCCAGCACATTGAGTAAAGCAAGAAAAAGAATGCCAAGAAAAAGGGCACCTAGGTGGAACAGGAGCGTTAACCACCAGCATTTCCAAGTGAAACTCAATTGGTCCACACTCATACGGAGGGGCAAGCGCTACCCAGGTCTTGACTGTGTACTGAGGAAGGCTGTAGGTCTTACCTCACACTTCCACTTCCACACTCTGCTTCAGCAGGTCTGTTTTCGTTGCTGCGTCATAAGGGCATTTTTACCGTGTTAATAGATGACGGACGCCAACCTGGGCTCTCACCGCACCCACTGTAACTCCGGCCCTGGCAGCTGAACCTGCGTGTTAATAGATGACAGACGCTAGCCTGGGCTCTCACCGTTAGGGGCAATCAGGAGAGCTTCAAATTTCTCTAAAAAATCAGATTTTGAAAAGGTGATTTCTGTGAGGTTAAGTAGTGTCAAAAAGGGCTCCAGGGTTGGACAGAAATTGCACAATTTGAGGCTTAAAATTTTCTGGGGATGGAGTCACTATGGGGTCGCAGAAGTACACCCACCCTGGGCTTTAGGGAGAATACCCCACAAACTAAAACAAAATAATAACTCTAGTTGAGTAACAAGTGTGTATATGACACACACTTCTGAAGGTCTTTCACTCCAGTAGCTGAAAAAACGAATTTCTTTGCTAAATAGTGTAATATAGTACAGCAGCAGATAGATAATAATGCTGGTTGAGTAACAAGTGTGGATATGACACACACTTCTGAAGGTCTTTCACTCCAGTAGCTGAATAAATGAGTTTCTTTGCTAAAGAGTGCAAATATAGTGAAGCAGCAACACCAACAAAAAAAAAAAAAGTAAATAATGATAGGCAAAAAGAAAAAGCAAATCACCGCCAAAAAACAACCTATCCTCATTAAAAAGAACAACATTTTTTGAAAAAGAATAATCATAAAAAATATATTAAACACAATTACATAAACAGTACTCCGCTAAAAAGGTGACATGCTATGGAACACAGAACTATCAGTCAGGTACCCACATGCTAATTAGTAATACGGAAAATATAAATGCCATAAGCCATATATCCATGAAAAAATATAGCAGTTAAAGCATACAGACCCGGAGATAGCACTGAACAGCCCCAACGTACGTTTCCTACAACCCTTGGCTTCGTATATTCTTTTCATGGATATATGGCTTATAGTATTTATATTTTCCTTATTACTAATTAGCATATGGGTATCCGGATGATAGTTCTGTGTTCCATAGCATGTCACCTTTTTTAGCTGTGTACTGTTTATGTAATTGTGTTTAATATATTTTTTATGATTATATATAGTGAAGCAACAGCAGCAGCCAGATGCTTATGACAGGACACACACTGAGAAGTGTGAGAATTTAAGATGGCCTCCGTTTTTATAGGGCTGTGATGTCACAGAAGCCCGCTGGTCGCTGATTGGCTACATGTCTGCACATGTCATTGAGGGTGTTCTTTTCTTCTCCCAGAGTTCTCTGCCCCATGTCATGCCATCGCGGCCATCTTAGAAAAAAAAGACGATTCGATCCCGCGAAGCACCATAAACTTCGTGCAGAACCGAAGTTTTCCTGAAATTCTAAATTAATTCTACTTCATTAGAATCGATTCTCCCATCTCTAAAGATAGCCATAAGGGTAGAAGAAGAAGTTATATGTGGAAGATCAATATCAAAATTAGGAAAATTGGGACAAAATAATAAAAGTAAAAAGGGGAGGGGCAGAGAAATGAAGGGGAAAGAAAACACTGAGCAACTAATGAAGTGATAACAAAGAAAAAGAGATCAAAGAGAAAGAAAAAAAATCCAAGGAGAACAGAGGGAAAGGTTGGCGAAACAAAGAAGAGGAATAGAAGGAATAGATAAAGTGGTGAAATATTACTATTGCCAGTGTACCTGTAACGTTTTCAAAGGACTTTATTGAAGCACAGATGAAACATACAAAAAAATGCAGACAGTCCATGAAAACGTCTCTATACAGGATTGGATCCTTAAGGAAGCAGTTGGCAGAGCTCTGTCATTGCGGTTAGGGGTGTGAAGGACAACAAAGTCCAAAGTCCAAAGAAAAACAAACAACGGCAGCCTGGGAGCAGGGCACTGGATAAACAGAGGCAAAATTGACTACAGGTACCAGCAGGACTTGAAGTTGTAGACCAGCAGGAGTCTGGACCAGGCAAAGAACACAGACAGAAGTTGCATAAACAGGAGTATGGCAACAAGGCTGACTAGAATCACAGTGCAAACCCAGGATGCCCAACATGCCCAACAGAAATTCAGGCACTGAGGGAAACAGGTAGATGCAGAGTATCTGTGCTTGTTGGAGTCAAGAGCTTAATTGTTAAGGCTTGTCCCTATGAAAAAGGTTTTCAGTCGGTTTTACAGATGGTTTTTGGATTTGAAAACCATCTGTATACCGACTGTCAACCACCTGCATAAACTCTAATAGAAAATCCATTCAGCAGTCCCCACCGAAAGCATTTTCTGCCGGATGGTTATTCACACCATCGCCAGTCCTAAAGACTTAGAACATGCTCATTCTTCTGACCTGCTATCGGGATAAACATGAACATGTCAGTTGTTGTGGGGGACGGGCGAATCCACAAACCTTTGACAGAACCTTCCTCCAAAACCACGTAAACAATGTCAAAATACCAGCCAGATTCTTTCATCAAAATCTGTCCAGTATTTGCATACTGCCGTGTGCACCCAGCCTTACCCTGCTGGAAGGCACAGAAAGCAATTCACTATCCCCAGCATCGCTGCTGCAAGGGTCAAAAAAGCAAGTGGTAGAACAGCACGACAGTGCTGATAAAAACTTTCATTTTTTTCTGTAATAAAAATACATTTTATAAAGGCACATAATCCGTTTAGAGTAAAATAATAGGTGGAATAAATAGTTTGGTATATAATATTGGTTTGGTTATAGTAATAACCGAGATTAGAGGTTTGAGAGAAGTACAGGGGTATGAATGAGTATTGGTATATATGAAATACTTGAGTATGCATCCCAAAGGATCTTATATTCTAAACCATGAAATACATAGCAACATCTACTACTATAAAATATATACATATATACATTAGTAAGATATAATGTTTGTACAAAGTACATACGAGTATAATCAGAGAAGAAAGGTAATAACCGCTGCAGGTACAGGATTTCTGGTGGTAATGCAATAAAGTGTACATACTATAAAATTCCCTATTCAATCCCCAGGGTTGCAGGGTTTGAAGGGCATAGATCTAGAGTGATTATCTATGTTTTAAAAGAGAGATATGGTCACCTCCTCTGTAAGACCATTGAAGGTGTTCCAAAAGTTGGAACCGTAATTGTGTCACATTGTGGTTATGGAAATGAAAATGTGCCAGAATAGGTAGTAGTTAGAGATGGGCGAATCGATTCTAACGAAGTGGAATTCGTTTAGAATTTCAGGAAAAACTTCGGTTCGGAACGAAGTCGAACTTTGGGGAAACTTCGGGTGAACGAAGTGTGCTTTTGATGATAAAATGGCTGCGAGCACATGGCGTTACATGGGGCAAAGAAATCTGGGGGAAAGAAGGGCATAGCCTGATGACATGTGCAGAGATGAAGCAATCAGAGACCGGGGGGGATTCTGTGACGTCACCACTCTATATAAGTACGGGCGCGACGCCGGGAGCTCACACTCCTCTCACTGTGCTCATCGGGGAAAGTGCTGCCACGGCTGTAGCTCATACTGAAAAATTTGGGATTTTTATACAGCGATTTTTGTGGGGGGGTCTCAGCTTGTCTCAGAGACTGTTCTCTTAATGTTCTATTCTAATTTTTTGGGGTATTGGATCTGAAACCCAAAGTGTGCGTCCACTGCAGCTGGCATATACATTCAATATCCAAGTGGGATCTAAGCCAGATCCTGTTGTATTCATTTAAAAAACAGCATTTTTACAATACAAATTACCACTTCTTTTTGGCTGCTCAATTCTATTGCGCAATTTACATCTAGTGGTTAATTAAGCGTTGTTTTGCTGGTCTGCTGACCCCAAGAAAACCGTCTTTTTCAAGCCAAAATAAAAAAAATTTTTCCTTGTAGCCTAATTCAAAAGAAAAAGGTTTTTTTTACAACTGTATCTCTTTTTTGTGGGGGCGTAGAAAAAAGGGAAATTTGAAAACACGCTACAAAGTCTATTTTGTGGGGTTTTAAAAATTTCTTTGGGGGAAATTTTCCCATCCAGGGGTTAATTAAGCGTTGTTTTGGGGTGTGCTGACCCCAAAAAACCCGGCTTTTTAAACGCCAAAATTTAAAAATTTTTTCCCCTGTACCCTAACACAAGAAAGGTTAATTACAACTGTATCTCTTTTTGGGTTGTGGCGTAAAAAAACACGCAATTGCCCACGGCTACAAAGCTACTTTTTTGTGGGGCTCAATTTTTTTGGCGAAATTTACATCCGGGGGTTTAAATTTAAAGCTTTGGGTTTTGCGGGTTTGTGCTAAACCCCAAAAAACCGTCTTTTTTAAATCCAAAATATTTTCAATTTTTTCCCTGTACCCAAATTTTCAAAAGGGAAAAAGGTTTTAAATTTAAAAAAACGGGTTTCTTTGTTTTTGTGGCGTGAAAACATGCAATTGTAACACCTACAGGCTACTAGTTTTTTGGGCTCAATTCTTTGGCGAAAATTTACACCCGGGGGGAAATTTAAAAGCGTTGTTTTGCTGGTGGTGACCCCAAGAAACCTTTCTTTTTAAAAGCCAAATTTAAAAATTTTTTCCCTTGTAGCTAATTCAAAAGAAAAGGGTTTAAATTTTAAAAACGGGTTTTTCCTTGTTGTGTGGCGAAAAACACGAAAACTGAAACCCACGCTACAAAGCTATTTTGGGGTTTTGCTCAATTCTTTGGCGAAAATTTCACCGGGGGTTTAAATTTAAAGGTTGTTTTGCGGGTGTGTGACCCCAAAAAAACCGTCTTTTTAAAGGGCCAAAATATAAAAAATTTTTTCCTGTAGCCTAATTCACAAGAAAAGGGTTTAAAAATTACAACTGTATCTTTTTGTTGTGTGGCGTAGAAAACACGCAATTTTAACACGCTACAAAGCTATATTTTGGGGGGGCTAAATTTTTTTGGCGCAATTTACATCCAGGGGTTAAAAAAAGGGCGTTGTTTTGCGGGTGTGCTGACCCCAAGAAACCGTCTTTTTCAACCCCAAAAATTTTTTAAATTTTTTTCCTGTACCCTAATTCACAAGCAAAGGTTAATTAAAAACTGTTTCTTTTGTTTTTGTGGGGGTTAGAAAAACATGCAATTGTAACACGTTTACGGAGCTATATTTGTGGGGGCTAAATTTCTTTGGCGAATTTTCATCCGGGGGTTTAAATTTAAAAGGGGTTGTTTTGCTGGTGTGCTGCCCCCAAAAAAAACGTCTTTTTCAATGCCAAAATATAAAAATTTTTCCTGTAGCTAATTCAAAAAGAAAAGGGTTTAAATTTTTACAACTGTATCTCTTGTTGTGTGGAGTAAAAAAACACGAACTGCCCCCAGGGCTACAAAGCTCCCTTTTTTTGTGTTGCCAATTCTTTGGCGCAATTTTACTGGGGGGGGAAAAATTTAAAGGGTTTTTTTTTCCCTGGTGTGCTGACCCCAAGAAACCGTCTTTTTCAACCCAAAAAATATAAAAATTTTTCCCTGTAGCCAATTCACAACCCAAAGGTTAATTACAACTGTATTTTCTTTTTGGGTTTTTTGGGCTTTAGAAAACACGCAATTGTAAAAACCTACAAAGTTTCTATTTTGGGGGGCTCAAATTCTTTGGCGAAAATTTTTTACATCCGGGGGTTTAATTTAAAAAGGGGTTTTTTTGCGGGGGGTGTGCTGCCCCCAAAAAAACCGGGTTTTTTTCAACGCCAAAATTATAAAAAATTTTTTCCTTTTAGCCTTTTTCAAAAGCAAAGGTTTAAATTTTACAACTGTATCTCTTGTTGTGTGGGGGGGGTAGAAAACATGCATTTGAAAACACGTTTTTTTAAAAAAGCTACTAGTTTGTGCGGCTAAATTTCTTTGGCGAAATTTACACCCGGGGTTAATTTAAGCTTGTTTTTTGCGGGTTTGT
This sequence comes from Phyllomedusa bahiana, assembly GCA_025379985.1. Taxonomy (NCBI): domain Eukaryota; kingdom Metazoa; phylum Chordata; class Amphibia; order Anura; family Hylidae; genus Phyllomedusa; species Phyllomedusa bahiana. Next base: position 20,807 of record JAODAL010030886.1, on the reverse strand, counting down.
GTGCCCCAAGAAACCGTTTTTTTTTAAAACGCCAAAATATAAAAATTTTTTCCCCTTTTTGCCAAATTCACAAGAAAAGGTTTAAAATTAAAAACTGATCTCTTGTTGTGTGGCGAAAGAAAACCGCAATTGAAAAAACGTTTAAAAAATTTTTCTATTTTTTGTGGGCTCAATTTTTTGGCGCTTTTTACATCCGGGGGTTTTAATTAAGCGTTGTTTTGCGGGGTTTTGCTGACCAAAGAAACCTCTTTTTAACCCCAAAATTTTAGTTTTTTCCCGTGCCAAATTTCAAAGAAAAGGAAATTTTTCAAAACTTTTATTTTTGTTGTGGGGTGGGAAAACACGCAATTGTAACACGTAAAAAGTTTTCTTTTTGTGGGGCTAAAATTTTTTTGGCGAAAATTTACATCCGGGGGGAAATTTAAGCTTGTTTTGCTGGTGTGCTGCCCCAAAAGAAAACCGTTTTTTTAACGCCAAAATATATTTTTTTTTTCCTGTGGGCCTAATTCCAAAAAAAGGGTTTAAATTTACAACTGTTTCCTTTTTGTGTGGCTTTAAAAAACCGCAATTGAAACACGCTAAAAAGTATTTGTTTGTGGGGCTCAATTTTTGGCGCAATTTCCCCATCCGGGGGTTTTAAATTTAAAAGCGTTGTTTTGCTGGTGTGTGACCAAAAATTTAAAACCGTCTTTTTCAACCCCAAAAATTTTATAACTTTTTTTCCTGTAGCCTAATTCTTTGTTTGTAAGGAAAAAAAAGGGACAAGTGTCCATTATTTCCCGCCTGTTGTGCAAAGGTGTTGACCCCAGGGGAAGGGAAAAAAACCCCCAATGAGGTAGAGGCCAATTTTTCCTCATTTTGGGGAAAAAATTTCCCTTTCCCTGACCCCAAATCTGGAATTCAAAAAAATCCCTGGATAAAAGGGGCCCCTCTCCTGAATCCTATTTATTTTAAAAACTTTATATTTTTACGCTCCAGAAAGGCTTTAAAAACCCCTTTTTTGCCCCTGGGTTTTTATTAAAATTTCACCATGACCGTCCCTCTGGCAGGGGAATTTTTCCCTGGGTCTCCCTCCCTTTTTCGAAAAGGAATCCCTTTCTATGTTTATGTGGGAAATTTTTCGTTCCTAAAGGCAAAAGGGAAATCCCCCCCTTGTTTTTTAGATACACCCCTGTGTATAAATAAATCTTGGGAGATTCATGTAGGGAAGGGTTTAAATTTAAAGCCTTTTTGGGTGCTTTTACATTTAGTAAAAACCCCAAAATTTTTTAAAACGACAATAAAATTTAAATTTTTCCTGGCCTTTTGGTGGAGCGAAATTTATACCCAAAGGGGGTTCCCCAAGCTTTTTACGGGGTTCTTTTGGAGTAAAAACCAGGGTGTTATTTTTTTCATTTACAGATATCATCATAAAAAAAGGGTTGTCTGTACATTTTAGAAACAAACATTTAGGGCAGACGGGAAAAGGTGGAAGGTCTGCCCCCTGGGGAGTGGCAGTGGCCCAAAACTTTCCCGGGAAACGGGCCCAAAAGGTGCAGCAAAAGCAAGGGGAGTGCAGCAGGGGTCCTGGGTTTGAGGCCACAACTGCCGCTGTCATCTAGGGGCCCGGTGTGTTTTTTTCAGCAACCTAAGGGTTCTTGATTGGTTAACTAGGTCATCCTCTTTTCCCCCCTCCCAGATGAAAATCTGACAACCGCACCCAAGAGTGGTGGGAATTGGGCACAACCAAAAAGTTGGCATGGCCCGGGGGGGGGGCCCCCCCCTTTCCCCCCCCCCTTTCCCTTCCCCCCCCAAAAATTTTTTGGGCTGGGGGCCCCCAAAAAAGGGGAAAATTTTTTGGGGGGGGCAGTTGGGGGCCGGAAGGGAAAAAAGGGGTTTTGCGTTTTTTTTTTTTTTTTTTTTTTTTAAAGGGGGGGGGGGAAAACCGGGGGGAAGGGTTGGGGGAAAAAAAAAAGGGGGGAAAAGGGGGGGGGGTTAAAAAAAATTAAGGGTTGGGGCCCCCCGGGGGGGGGGGGGGCCCTTTTTGGGGGGGGGGTTAATTTGGGGGAGGGGGAGGCCCCCCCCCCACCCCCCCCCAAAAAACAAAAACCCCCCCCCCCCCCCCACAAAACCCCCCCGGGGTAAAAAAAAAAACCCCCCCAAAAACCCACCCAACCCCCCCAAAAAACCCCCCCCCAACCCCCCCCCCAAAAAAAAAAAAAAACCCCCAAAAAAAAAAAAACCCCCCCCCAAAAAAAAAACCCCCCACCCACCCCCCCCCCCCCCCCAAAAAACCCCCCCAAAAAAAAACCCCCCCCCCCAAAAAAAACCCCCCCCCCCCCCCCCCCCAAAACCCCCCCCAAAAAAAACCCCCAAAAAACCCCCCCCCCCCCCCCCCCAAAACCCCCCCCCCCCCCCCCCCCCCCCCCCCCTTTCCCCCCCAAAAAAAAAAAAAAAAAACCCCCAAAAAAACCCCCAAAAAACACCCAAAAAAAAAAAACCCCCCCCCCTTTAAAAAAACCCCCCCCCCCCCCCCCCCCCAAAAAAAAAACCCCCTCACCCCCCAAAAAAAAAACCCCCCCCAAAAAAAAAAAAAACCCCCCCCCCCCCCCCAAAAAAAAAAAACACCCCCCCCCCGCCCCCCCCCCCCCAACCCCCGGAAAACCCCCCCAAAAAAACTATTAAAACCCCCCAAAACCCCAAAAAAAACCCCCAAAAAAACCCCCACACCAAAACAAAAAAAAACCCCCCCCCCCTTTTTTAAAAAAACCCCCCCCCCCCCAAAGGGGAAAAAAAACCCCCCCCCAAAAATTCCCCCCCCCCCGGGGGGGGTTTTGGGGGGGGGGAAAAAAAAAAAGGGTTTTTTTTGGGGGGGGGGGGAACCGGGGATTGGGGAAAATTTTTTGGGGGGTTTTTGGGGGGGGGGGGGCCCGGGAAAAAATTTCCCCTTTGGGGGGGGGGCGTTTTTGGGGCCCCTGGCCCCGGGGAAAAGGTTTGGGGGCCCCCCAAAAAAAACGAAAAAGGCCCCCCCCCGGGGGGAAAAAAACCCCCCCCCAAACCCCCCGGGGGTTCCCCCCCCAAAATTGTTCCAAAATTTTTTTTAAAAAAAATTTTTTTTTTTTTTTTTTTTTTTTTTTTGGTTTTTCCCCCCCCCCGGGGGGGCCCTTTGAAATTTGGGGGAAAAATTTTTTTGGGGGAAAAAAAATTTTTCCCCCTTTGGAATTTAAATTTGGGGGGGGGGCCCCCCGGGGGTTTTTTTTTGGCCCCGGGGGAAAAAGGGGGCGGGCCAAAAAAAAAAATTTTTTTTTCCTTTTCCCCTTTTTTTTTGGGGGGGGGGGGACGGGGGAAAATTTCGGGCCCCCTTTTTTGGGGGGGGGGGAAAAAAACCCCCAACCCCCCCCCTTTTTTTTTTAAAAAAATTTTTTTCCCCCCCCCCAAAAAAAGGGGGGGGGGGGGGGGGTTTTTTTGGGGGAAAAGGAAAAGGGAAAAAAAAGGGGGGGGCCCCCCCCCAAAAAAAAGGGGGGGGCCCCCCCGGGCCCCCTTTTCCCAAAAGGGCCCCGGGAAGGCCCAAAAAAAGGGTTTCCCCCCGGGGGGATTCCCCCCCCTTCCCCGGGGCCCCTTTGGGGGAAAATTTGGGGTTTTTTTTCCCCCTTTGGGGAAACAAAAAAAAAAAACCCCCCTTTTTTGGGGGGGCCCCCCTCCCGGGGGGCCCCCCCCCCCCCCTTTTTTTTTTAAATTTTGGGGGGGCCCGTTCCCCCCCTTTTAAAAAAAAAATTTTTTTTTTGGTTCCCAAAGGGGGGCACCCGGAAAAACCCGGGGTTTTTTAAAAAGGGGGTTTTTGGGCCCGGGGGGGCCCCTTTTTTTTTGCCGGGGGAAAAAAAATTTTCCCCCTTTTTTTGGGGAAAGGGGGAAAAAAATTTTGGGGGGGATGGGGGGGCCCCTTTTTGGGGGGGGGGGCCCGGGGCCCAAAGGGGGAAAAACCCCGGGGAAAAGGGTTTTGGGTTTTTTTTTTTTAAACCCGGGGGGGGGGGAAAAAAAGGGGGGGGGGTTTGGGGTTAAAACCCCCAAAAAAAAGGGCCCCCGGGGGAAAAACCCCCAAACCCCCCCCTTTTTTTTTCCCCCCCCCCCCCCCAAAAAAAAAAATTTTTGGGGGGGGCCCTTTTTCCACCCTTTATTTTTTTCCCCCCCCCTGGGGCCCCCACCCCCCTTTTTTTTCCCAAACCCTTGGGTTTTTTTTGGGGTTTTTGGCCCCCCGCCCCACCCCCGGGGCCCCCCCGTTTTTTTTTTTTGGCCCCCCCCGGGGGGGGGGGGGGGAAAAACCCCCCCCCCCGGCCGGGGTCCCAAGGGGGTTTTTTCCCCCCCCGGGGGGGGTTCCTCAGCGCTCACGTACTACTCCCGCGGCCGCTGGGGGAAGGTGGGGGGGTAGGAGCAGTACCAGCTCCTTTCAGTAGTAACCTAAGTCTGGAGTCACTGATGAGCAGCTTCCTTCACCCGGAGGGCAGTCGCCAGCAGCAGCAGCGGGGACCTGGAAGCAGCCCCTGAACCAACAGGTTGTGGCCTACTTGGCAGCACTTGCCACCTCAGTTAGAAGACCCGCTGGATACTGGGCACCCAAAAACTGGATGTTTTGGCCGCAAATTTGGGCCGAGTTTGCAGTGGAGAGCTGTCCTGGCCCGGCCAGTAGTTTTGGCATCAGAGCGGGTGTTCAGTGCGGCGGGGGGCCATCTTTTACCCCAAGGAGAACCCGCTTGTCCACAGGAAATGTGGAATTATGACCTTTGTAAAGTGAATCAGGCGTGGATCGGCCAGGATTTCCACACACCAATGCCTTAGGGGGTCAGTCTGGATTCAAACTCCCTTGCCTCACCCAAACTATTCTGATGCCGCCACCCCCCTGATGCCACACATCTGCTGACAGTTTCCCATCTGCCTACCACCATCTTTACCAGGGACTGGTATTGCCACCCACCTCAACACTCTATGACCTCATGCTGCTGCTGCTGTTGCTGTTGCCTGATCATCCACCCCTGTGTCATTGTGCCACTGCTGCCCTCATGCTGCTGCCGCCGTGACCTCCGCTCTCAGTCATTGTGCACTCTGTGGCTTCTCCTGTTTTCCCAAACTCCAGAATGTCATTGTGCCACTGCCTGATCTCATGCTGCTGCTGTCGTGACCTCCACTCTGTGTGATTGTGCCACTCTGTGGCCAAATACTGTTTTGCCGCCTCCAGAATGTTCATTGGGGACACTGCCTGACCTCATACTGCTGCCGCCGTGACCTCCACACTGTGTGATTGTTGCCAAATCTGTGGCCTAATACTGTTTTGCCGCCTCCAGAATGTCATTGTGCCCACTGCCTAAATTCATACTGCTGCCGGGCCGTGACCTCCACACTGTGTGATTGTGCCACTCTGTGGCTAATATTGTTTAGCCGCACTCCAGAATGTCATTGTGCCACTGCCTGATCTCATACTGCTGCGCTGTGACCTCCACACTGTGTGATTGTGCCACTCTGTGGCCTAATTACTGTTTAGCCCCCTCCAGAATGTCATTGTGCCAATGCCTGATCTCATGCTGCTGCTGTCGTGCCTCCACACTGTATCATTGTGCCACTCTGTGGCCTAATACTGTTTTCCCGGGCCTCCAGAATGTCATTGTGCCACTGCCTGATCTCATGTGCTGCTTTCAGACCTCCACACTCTATCATTGTTCCACTCTGTGGCCTAATTACTGTTTTGCCGCCTCCAGAATGTCATTGTCCCACTTGCCTGCCCTCATACTGCTGCCCGCCGTGACCTCCGCTCTCAGTCATTGTGCCACTCTGTGGTTCCTCGTGTTTTGCCACCTCCAGAATGTCATTGTGCCACTGCCTGACCTCATGCTTGCTGTGGCTGCCCCCTTTCCCCTCCACACTCTGTCACTAATGTTGCCACCTGAGCACTCAGCTTGTTATTTTCCAGCTTTCGCTGGCATGACTTTATCAGGCTACATTCCCGCTTGAATTTTTTGGTCAGTTTTGCCCTCTTAAGTGCCCAAGGAATTTTATAGTGAAGCGAAATTTTTAAGAGCGGCGGCCAGTCATCTGCGTTGTCATACTAAAACACAACATTGTATGAAGACCAAACCAAGCTCCCTCTGATATTTAAGCATGGCACAACGTTTTTACAGCACCTTGCAGGCTCTGTGCAGCCTGGAAATAGCTGCATTTTAAAAGCAATTCGTGCCGAAGTAATTCGGAACGAAACGAATTTTGTCGGAAAATTCGGCGAAGTGACCGAATCGAATTTTTGAGAAATTCGGCCATCTCTAGTAGTAGTAGATCTTATCGTCAAATAGTCAATTTATGTTGGGAAATATGGTCTTTCATCTGTCGACTAGGTTAACTCACATATGGTAGACCACACGAGCAATTGATTACATATACCACATAGTTAGAATTACATGTAAAATACTCTTTGTTGGGGTATTTTTGTCTCGCACAGGGGGTTGTAACAAATTCTCCTCTAGTCACTGATGAGTACTGTGCACAGTTGAGACATGGGAAAGTGTCCTTTCTTTGTGTCTCTAGAAAAGTTTGTCTGGGAACTTTGTTAAGGCTCCCAATGTCTGCTCTGACCAGATGATCTCTCAGATTCCAGTCCCATTTAAAGCTTTGTAGGGGTGGTAACTGGAATTCTGCTATAGCAGTGTAGGCATTTTGTAGGATGTGAAAATGCTTCCTGACTATTTGTGTGACCTTGGGGATGAAAGGGTGATATCTGAGAATACAAGGAATGTGTTTAGATGAGATCTGTTCCAGTTCCGGGGAGGTATATCGGACACGAGAGAAGTGACTCTTAAATCTAATGTTCCTGAAGAATTGATACAAATCCTCATCTAAGGCAAATGCATCAAACTTGGGGCAGAAAGATAGGCCCTTGTTCAGGGCTGCCATTTCTGCTGGTTGTAATGTGTGTGACGAAATGTTGATCACAATGTTGTTGTGAGGAACTGGTCGCCAGGATCAGTGCCTGTTCTTCCCACGTCTTGTTGGTCTGTGTGGTTTGACACCCGCTGTGCTTACCCAAAAAACACTCCCGACATGGACCTGCAGATCTGTCATTGTCTGAGCTGGAGGAATAGTCATGATATGTCGGGCAGTTAAAGGATCTATTGGTATTGACTCTTAGGGCTCGCCACTTGCAGATTCTTTTGTGTATGCGTGTGTCATTTGTGTCTCTTAGAAATTTCTCTCATTTACGTTTCTCATTGGATGTGTGAAAGCCCTGTATCGTTTTGCCGATCTTACTTTTAAGTGTGGACCATTCCTCCAGACTTGTTCCTGAGATAATCTGTTCCTCAATGTTGTGTAATTTGTTGGTAGATTTGGCTAGTTTTTTATGGAGGGGTCTTGATTGTTAATAAGATAATGTTGAATGAGCATTTGTTCACAATGCACTCGAATTGGCGGCAATATTTAGGGTCATCATGGAAAATGGTTGGTTTTAAGTTGCACCTTAGACCCCACGGAATCCTCTTTACTCAGTAATACTCATGCAACTCATATGCTGTGTGTTGTCATAGTTCTTTCTCAAAATCTCTGGATCAAAGCTCTATTGCTGGGATCTTTAGGACCTGCCTTTGTGCACTAACATTAACAATGATCCTTTTGGCTTGATCCGGAGAAGGTATTAGAAGACATATGTTCTTCTGTGGGTGTAGGCTTCCCAAAGAAGGATTCCGCAGGGTCTGAGTTGCATCTTCCATGATCTTCTATGATGACCCTAAATATGGCTGCCAATTCGAGTGCATTTTGAACAAATGCTCATTTGACATTATCTTATTAACAATCAAGGCTATTCATAAGAAAGTAGCTGAATATGCCAACATATTACGCAACATTGATGAACAGATTACCTCAGAAACAAGTCTGGAGGAATGGTTCACACTTAAAAGTAAGAGCCACAAAACGATACATGACTTTCGCAAATCCAATGAGAAACTAAAACGAGAGAAATTTCGAAGCAACGTGGACATCTATGAAAGAGTCTTTAAGTGACGATACCTACGAACCAATACCAACAGATCCTTTAACTGCAAGACATACTGCGGCTATTCTTCCAGCTACGACAGTGACAGATCTACAGGTCCATGTCGGGAGTGTTTTTTTGGGAAGCGCTTTCCTGCAAGAACACCTGATAACTGGCATCACACCACCTCCAAAACAGACCAACAAGAGGCGGGCAGAACGGGCACCGATCCTGGTGACCAGATCCTCGCCAGATCACAGTGAGTGATGTGAGTCCAACAACATAGTGGTCAACATCTCGCCAAACACACTACAACCAGCAAAAATGGCAGTCCTGAACAAAGTCCTATCTTTGTGCTCCACCAACAAGTTTGATACATTTGCCTTAGATGAGGATCTGCATCAATTCTTCAGGAACATTAGACTTAAGACTCATTTCTCCTGTGTATACCTCCCTGGGACCCTCATGCCACTGTCTACTTTTTCCATAACAAACTTGGACCTATGATTAAAAAGTAATTTTAATCCACCACGTAGGTACCATCTGGTGGAGGCATTTATTTCTTTTGTCCAACAGGATGTTAACAAATTTCTGAAAGATGTTAACAATAAATGTAAAATAACCTGACGGGTGTTGAAATAAGGGCTATCTAAAGCGTACATAGCAACAGTCAAATCACTATTTAACCTGCTGACAAGAGTGGTGCACTGGTGTTGATGGACAAATCTGACTATATTGAGGAAATTCAATCACAAACACATACTGACGACTTGACAGTGACCAACAGTCTCAATAGCCACACTCATCCAGGACACTCTGGATAAATGTCTTGATCTAGGGATTATTGATGATAAAACAAGGGAACTCTTTACCAACTCCAATCCAGTCACTCCGATATTTTATATTCTCCCAAAAATCCATAAATGCCTTAACAAACCACCCTGCCGACCAATAGTGGCATCTACCAACTCCCTCCTGTCTCCCTTATCTATACTTCTTGAAAAGATGCTTACACCATTGGTCAAAAACACTTACTCCTTCCTACTTGATACCTCACAATTTTTTTACAAGGTCAAATCAATCTCCCCTATTCCCACATCCAGTCTTTTTGTCACTTGTGATGTTTCAATGTTATATACATCAATACCACACATTAAGGGGCTAGAAGCCATGAACAATTTCTTGCATACTCACAAGTTTGAAGACCATACTAGATCTTTCTGTATAAATCTTCTCAAAATAGTACTCACCAACAACTACTTCCTTTTTGGTGATAACCTGCAGCTTCAAGGCACTGCAATTGGGTCGAATGTGGCACCCTTTTATACCAACATTTATATGGTCATGTTTGAGGAAACTTAATCTTCCACATGATCTCTTTACCAATTATGCACTGGCTTGGTATCATTACATCGACAATATTGTATGTGTAATGTATGGAGAGGGAACCAACTCACTTGTGATCAATTTCACCAACATTTGAATTCAATCTATCCAGAACTCCAATTCATTATACATTCCAATACCCATAACATTCTGTATTTGGACATCCTTCAGGCCACATACATTTTTCCCTGTACACAAAACCAACAGACAGGAATAGTTTATTGCATTACTCCAGCAACTATCTGCCAAATACCAAGAAATCTGTTTCCAAATCCCAATTTAGTCGTATCAGCAGGATTGTTAATAATCCCACTACACAATCACAATCACTAGATGAAATGTCGGTCAAATTAAAAAAAAAAGGCTATCCTGAACATACACTTTCACCTCTTTCTACTATTCCCAGACCACATTTGGGAATCATCTAAACACATTATTTACATTCTTAGATATTACCCTTTCAGCCCCAAGGTCACGCAAATAGCCAGGAAGCATTTGCCCATCCTACAGAATGCCTACATTGCCATAGAATTCCATTTAAAACCCCTAAAAAAGTTTTTAACATAAAAAAGAACCCAAAGAGATCATTTTGGTCAGGGGCAGAACATTGGGAACCTTAAAAAAGGGTTCCAGAAAAATTTTTTCCTAGAGACACAAAGAAAGGACACTTTGCCATATCTCTACTGTGCACAGTGCTCATTAGTGACTAGAGGAGAATTTGTCACCCACCCCCTCGTACTGGACAAAAGTACGCTATCAAAGGGTATTTTACATGTAATTCAAAAACTACATGGGTATTTTAAATAAAAGTCCCCTTTTTATATATTTTTTTTGTAGCAAGGCGACCTCAGAAGTTTGGGAAATTCCACTATCAAAAGTGCTGTGAGAGGAGGATTTGAAACCCTAGGGTTTCCCCAAAGTTGTTTTGCTGTAGAAAGGTAAACCAGCAGTTTGCCCTTTTGGAAAACCTGGAAAAAGACACAGGGGGGAAATTTAGGAGACCTACCCGCGCCCCACCCAAAACTCGGGTTTTTTCCCGGGGGGGACAGGTCTTGAAGGCCTTTTAAAAAGCTTGAAATTCAGTATATAAAGGGGAAAAGTGGGCCTAAACAGCCCCGGTTTTTGGACTTGGCGGGCTTGGTGCAGGAGAGTATCCGGGGTTTTTTTTCCCCCCGGGCCCTTGAAAAAAAAGGCCAGCCCCAAGGATTTTTACTGCACGGGGTTGTGGGGTACATGTTTAGGGGGCGGGGTTTTTGGCCCCAGCCCAACTGGTAGAGAGGGATCCTTTTGAACGTTTAGTTAGTGGCTAGATGGCCTAGGGTTTGTTTTCATGTTTTTGTTGTAATTTGGACCTGTGTGTAAAAAAGGTTAGGAATAAACCCGGGCCCGAAGTCTTTTTAAAAAAACATTGTTTTTAAAAGGTAGGGGGCCCTGTATGCTGGTGCCAGTGCCACTTATAAAAAGGGACAGTGTCATAGGTTTAAGTTTTCCCCCCCGGGCCTTTTTCCCAAGATGGCGGCCAAAACAAAAAGTAAAATGTTTTAAATGGGTTCCCAATGGGCAAAGGGCCCCAAAGTAACTGCAGTGAACAAAATTGGTGCATGTGTGGGCACTTTTTGAACGGGGCCAAAAAATTGCTGAGCCAGGGGGAACGGGTTTGAATTTTGCCCCAGTGTTGGTGCTGGGGTGTTATTTAAAGTCCCAGCAGCCTGATAAACTTTGTTTAAAAAAGGGGGACTGTGAAAAGAAGGGTCCCAGGGGGAAAGACTGTCCTTTGAATGCTGCAGAGACATAGGACTCCCGGGTCAGGGGCCGCCCAAACAAATTTTCCCGGGCCCATAAGTTTTGAAGCCCCTGCCCCCCCCCCCCCCAAAAAACCCCCGCCCCCAAAAACCCGATCGCCCCCCCCCGAAAAAAAAAAGGGCCCCTCTGGGGAAAAAAAAAATGCCCCCCCATTTTACCACATAATACAGTGTGCAAAAAAAAACCCGGTATTGTGTAGTCCCAATAGAAAGTGAGTCCCCAAATTGTCTGTCTCACACATAATGGGAACAGGGCTAAAATACCTCCTTATCCCCCCACCCACATAAATATTTACCCCCCTTTTTCCCCCAAACCAATACAATATCCCCCTCAGGCCCACTTTTCCCCCCCCAAAATTATCCCTCCAGCCCCACATACAATATCCCCCCCCCACCCCACTTAAAATATCACCCCCCAGCCCAATAAAAAACCCCCCTCCAGCCCAACCTTAAAATATCCCCTCCACCCCAAATAAAAATATCCCCCCCCAGCTCACATACAATATCCGCTCCCCCACATAAAAATTTTCCCCCACCCCACCACATAAAATTTCCCCCCTCCCCCCACTTTTACAATATCCCCCTTTCCCCCACAAACAATATCCCCAATAAAACCCCCCATACCAATACCCCCCCCCCCCCACATCCAATACCCCCCTCCACCCACATACAATATCCCCCTCCACCCACCTCCAATATCCTCCCCTCCACCCACATACAAAATCCCCCCCCCACATCCCAATATCCCTCCCCCCACATAAAAATATCCCCCCCACCCCCATAAAAATACCCCCTCACCCACATAAAATTTATCCCCCTCCCCCCAATACAATACACCCTCCCCCCCACAAACAATATCCCCTCCCCCCAAAAACAAAATTCCCCTCCCCCCCCCCATAAATTTAATCCCCTACCCCCCCACAAAAAATACCCCCTTTTCCCCCCCACAAAACAATTCCCCCTCCCCACAAAACAATTTTCCCCCTCGCCCCAAAACACAATATCCCCCCTCCCCCCACATACAATTCCCCCCCCATGTTTCCCTTTTTGGTCACGCCCTTTCCCCCACCTTCTAAAAAAAAAACCCACCCCAAGAAAATAAGGGTCCCTCCAAAACACCAGTCGGTAAAACCCTTTTACAACACCCCCCAACATAGAGACCACATGCGGTCGGGACACCAGCTCGGGGTAAAACCCTTTCCCAAACACCAAAATTATAGGGGACCCACATAGGGGTCAGACACCAGCTCGGTTTTAAATTTAAAAAAACACCCCCTTTATAGAAAACCACATAGGGTCAGACACCAGTCAGGAAAATAACCAAAACAACACCCCCTTATAGAGACCACATAGAGGTAAGACCCCAGCTAAAGGTTTATAACCTACAACACTGCCATATAAAAGACCACATGAGGTGGGACACCAGCTCAGGTAAAAATTAAACACCGCCATTAGAAAACACATAGTTTTTCAGAAACAGCTAGGTCACATACTTTACAGTGAATACAGCTTGATCCAATTTAGAAGCAAAAAAACCCCTAAAATCGGGGAAACTCCCCGGAAAAACGTCCTATCTGGGGGAGTCGTTCTCTTCTCTCGAGTCGTTCTTATTCCCTTTTCTTCTGCCCCCCCCCCCGCCCACCCCGCCATGATGATTTGCCCCGGCCAAAACTAACCCTGCAGAAAATTACAAAACCAAATATCTTGAATCCCTCAATTTTCAAGCATTTTTTTACCTATTCCCCCCTCTGTACAAATTCCCGGGGTGGGGGGACGGGGGTTACAAGCCATAAATTAAAAGGCCTAGTATCCAAAGGGTTGGAGGGGGGGGAGAGGAAAACCCCCTGGGGGTTTTTGGCAAAACCAGCTAGGGGCGGGCCCCTCTCAATTATTTTAAACCAGGAAGGTAGGCAAATGGGGAAAGGCCCCGGTAATTAGATGGGCCCCTATTTAGGTGGGTAAAACCCCCCCGGTAATTGGTAGGAACCCCAAAGGTAGGTTGGTGGGTCCCAACCCAGGGTTTTTCCCCTTTTAGTTTGTAGGTTTTTCAGGGCCCCCCTTTGAGGTTAGGTAGAGTCGGGGCCCCCCTTTTAGGGGTTTTGGGTTAGAGTCAGGGCCCCCCTTTAAGGGGTTGGGGTAGAGCGGGGCCCCCTCCTTTAGGGGTTTTAGGTAGATTTCAGGGCCCTCCTTTAGAGGTTAGGTAGGGGGTAAAGGGCCCTTTTTAGAGGTTTTGGTTTAGAGTCGGGGGCCCCCCCTTTGATGTTAGGCAGCCGGGGGGCCCCTTTTTTAGATTTTAAAGGCAGCCGGGGGCCCCCCTTTAGAATGGCACCCGGGGCCTTTTCTTTATTTTTATAGGCAGCGCCCGGGCCCCCCCTTTTAGGGAAAAGGAAAAAGGTCAGGGCCCCTTTTTTAGGAAAAGCAGGCCAGGGACCCCCTTTAGTGATGGGCCAAGTCGGCCCCCCTTTAAAGTGATAGGCAGTCCCCCAAGGGGACCCCTTTAGTGATAGGCGGGTCGGGGCCCCCCTTTTAGTGATAGGCGGGTAAAGGGCCCCTTTAGTGGATAGGCAGTCCCCAAACCCCTTTAGTGATAGGAGCCCCGGGGGGCCCCCCCTTTTTAGTGTTTAGGCAGCCGCCAGGGACCCCCTTTAGTGTTTTGGCAGTCGGGGCCCCCCTTTTAAGAGATAGGGCAGCAGTGCCCTTTTAGTATTTTTAAAAAAAAAAAAAAATCAATCACTTCCCTGACCCTGGTCTCCCGTTCCAAAGCTGCCGCCGGCCCCTGATCCCCTTCCTTTGGGGCGCGGTAAAAGTGACATCACCGCCCCCGCCAAAGTCAGCATTTAGGGGCCCGGCCCCCGGCCCAGGCTTGATGGCCTAATGCGTTACGCGCCCGGGGAGATCAGCGGGGCGCAGCGCTAGTGGCGCTGTGCTCCGCGGGGACAAGGCAGCCCCCCCGGATTTCGGGGACATTAGCCCCCAGCCCCGGGCCGGTCTCTGGGGCTGGGGGACGCGGGCCCGGGCGTCCCAGGCCCGGGGAATGCGCGGCTGGGCCCCGGGGAGCGACGGCACTCCCTCCGGGGCCCCCGAAAATCGGGGCCCCCCACTGGGTAAGGCGGGCCCGGGGGTTTCGGTGCTGCGGCGGGCCCCGCTTTTTCCGTGGGGAAAAAGGGGGGCCGCTTCCCGCAGGCCCCTTATTCCACGGGCCCCATACGGGAGTACCGGTTGTACCCCCTGTATGGCGGCCCTGGCTGCAGTAGAAGTGAAAGAGCCAGATACCTGGCTGTGGGTGCTGCAAATAAGATATACCCAGCACAGGGACTGTGTGGTTGCTGCCTGAAATTTTTTTTCAGCTATGGAAAACATTTTTGACATGATATGCCGTATAACTACCCAGTCAGTAGTGCCAGATAACTAACCAACCAAAGCCCTCAAAAGGTGGGGAGGACATTTTTGACCTGGTGCGCCATATAACCACCCAGCCAGCAGGGCCAGACAACCGCAAGCAACCAAGGCGCCGTGAGGGAGGTGAGGTCACATGTGAGTTAGTGCACACCAGGACCACCCGGCAAGCCGTACCTCCTTACCTTAACCAAACCAAAGGGGTGGGATGGGGAGAATGCCCGGAGGGCAAACAGCCAGGTCGTCCTTTCAAGAATAAGTCCAAGCGGGGCAAAGCCAAGTCATAAGAGGGCCCGGGTTTGTTTGTTTCTAGGAGAAAACCCCCTCTCTTGCAGAAACCGGTGTTTTGTCCCCCGCGTGAGGAGCTGACAGTAAGAACCAAAGTTATGGGAAAGGGGGGGGATACTGTTGGTCCCCTCTGGACTGTCGGAAAAGGTTTTAGAGTACACCCTGAACGTATTCCCCTATGTAAAGATCCCGGCCTACATCTGGTAAGACTGTTGTCTTACTTTTTGTAACAGGGGTTGGGACTAGTGTTGAGCCGAACCATTCCGAAAATGGTTAGTTCGGCACAAACTTTACGGTTTTTCCGAACCCGAGCCGAACCAAATTTTTGTCGCAAGTTCAATAACAAGCTCGGGTTCGGCACAGGCATTCGGCACCTTTTTCAGTTCCTTACTTCAGTTTTGGTGACCAGCAAATCAGTGCAGATCACAGGGAGGAAGGTCAAAAACGTCACCAGTGTGGGGGTAGGGATCTCATTGGCTGCTAAAATCACATGACCGTCTTATGTGTATGTCACTGTATTTCCATTTAGTCACCATTTTCAGCTTACTCTCTATAGTGAACACACTGCTGCCTGTGTCTGCTGGTTTGCCAGCAGGCAGAAACAACATTTAATAGCGATTTCACACAAGAAAAGCTGCTAGTTAGATTACTCAGAGTGGGGTGGAGTAGGGGGACAGCTAGCTTAGGGAATCAGACACATCACTAGTTAGGGAGTTTTGTATAGATATTCCATAGAAAAAATTCTGTTTATAATCCTTTTTGCCTGTTGCAAAGTATAGGCATTTAAAGGGGTTTTGCCAGGAAGTGACTTACCTTACCTGTTATCTTGCTCAGACAGAAGATAAACAAATCATGCTGAGTCATAAATGCTGCATAGGGGAGAGGGAGGGAGTGAGTGAGCAGAGAGTGAGGAATAAGGGAGCGTCTCAAAAGTTGACTGAAATAATAACATTACAACAGTGGATTCTTTATACAGCAGAGAGACTCATACACTGCACTTTCTCCACAGCCCCTTTACAGCTCATTCATCTTCCCTGTCATCAGATAAGAAGTTCATACACAAAGCTTGGCCAGGTCAGCTCCTCAGCTCCAACTGGTCCTGTCTAATGCAAACTTTTAAGTAACTAAGGACTTGTAAAGAAAGCTGTAGCTCTCAGAGGCTTCACTTTTTGTAATCACATATATTTAGAAAAGTGATAAAAATACCCATTTTGGAGGATCCCACGTCAACATTACATCGTGGCAAAACCCATTTAACACCACTTGATTTGCTGTGAGGGTTCTTTCATATGACCCCATTTCACCGATATTGTATAGAAAAAATTCTGTTTATAATCCTATTTGCCCGTTGCAAAGTATAGGCATTTAAGAGCACTTTTATTTGCTGTCTTTAGAGTACAGTTCTTAAATAAGAGACTGTGAACAAATATTGACCTTTTTAATATCTATATTTTTGAACATGGAGCAAACTACAGGTGGTAAGCGAGCAAGGAGGGCCGTAGGAACTGGAGCTGGGTACGAGAAAAGGCGCTCCCCCCCAGTGCTCGGACAAACAAAAGCGGCACATCGTAGCGCGGACCCATCGGCCCGTCATCGCTTGATCGGTTCCTGTGCGTCTCTTTTAGAAGCCCCGGGCCAACCCTTCTTCAGTGGTTAACCCCCTTCACCCAACATTTTTTACTTCTCTTCCTCTCGTAAAGAGCCCCAAATGTCTCATCATATCATCAGCCCAACCTGAAGGCCCTAAACAGATGCTCTAGATAATCATTTCCGAAGGCTTTTGATACACAATTTCGGTTGGGGTCAAAAGACATTTCAAAAGATGAAGAGGCCAAAGAGGATAATTTTGGCTGCTTTGATGCCCATCAGCGATTTTCTGATGCCCTCGGGGGAGGATAAGGAAGTGGCCGTTACCGACAATCAAACGTCAGCTGTGCCCCCGCAGTGCCTGTGGCTTCTAGCCCGCAGCTTGAGGATTGGGGAAAGTCAGGAAAAGGAAAAAACTTGTGGATGACATTGCGGTCCAACGTGGTCTTTTGGCAGCAGCTGGCGGCGCATATCAGTGGAGAAAGGGGATGTTTGGGGTAGGTCAGTGGGGTCCCGCCTCAGGGAAAAGGGAGAGGGCAAATCACAAAATCCGCTGCATTTAATAACCCCGCCATGGTCAGTGGGGGATTAAAATCCCAAAACAAAAAACCTGAATATCGGCATTTCCAGGTTTGGCTTGGAATGTTGCCTTTTGACTGGGGGAACGATGAGTCCCGTCACGTCATGGGCCCGGCATGCCCCCCAATATCAGATGCCCAGCAGGGGTTTTTTGCCCGAAAGCTGTTCCTGCCTGGCCCCCCACGGCACAAAAGATTTCCGCCGTTGGTGATCGTATCCACCAAAGTCCATTACTTCAGCAAAAGGTTAGTAAGCAAATGGTCAACAGCTTACATTTTTCCCCAGATGTCACTGGGTGGTTGGGTAGATGACAGTGCCTTTGGTGATGGGTCTCGGGCTCGGCGTTACTCTTCCCCTGTGGAATGGAGAGAGTTCAGATCCCCAAAATTGACAGGTAGCATCACCAGGGCATTTGAAATTAATCTGTCTTGGAGGGGTGCCCAAAAACAGGTCAAGAGTGTGGAAGGCTCTAGCACTCAGGACACCCCACCATTGGTGGGTGAAAAAAACCCGGTTCCAGGTAATGTGGTGTGCGACAATGGGAGAAATTCCTTGCCGCTTTTGGATTGGTTAGATTACGCACTCCCCTTTCCCGGCCCAAAATCCTGAAAACCCGATGTGCAGGGAAAAAATTTTTCAGCGTACCGGGTTTTAACTGTCTCTGAGGAAGGCTCGAAGTCTTGTCCATTCCCCGGTGTTTGCACTCTGCTTCGGACGATTTGG
This sequence comes from Phyllomedusa bahiana, assembly GCA_025379985.1. NCBI lineage: Eukaryota > Metazoa > Chordata > Amphibia > Anura > Hylidae > Phyllomedusa > Phyllomedusa bahiana. The sequence goes on along the minus strand of JAODAL010030886.1, from coordinate 3,059 downwards.
CGATTGCAGCGTCTTCTTGGCCTTCCCATAACGTCTCTTTTGTTGCGTGGAAACACGCTGGATTTTACCCCCCCACATGCCCCATGATTGTGGACCCCAGGTAATCCCATTATCGTATGAAAATGTCCAGGGGGCCTACAAACAGTGGTGGGGGGCCCTCGTGGTGTTGAGCCACAGAGAGTGGAAAAGGCAGGGAAAAAAAATTTTTGAAAACCCTTGACAAGTTTTGAAGAGAAAAACCCAAAATGGTCAGTAAAGGGCTATGGATTGTCCAAAGCTATTTTTTCTGGAACAAGTATTAGACCTTGCGCAGCAGGCCCCGGGCGTGAGGGAGGGGGGGGTGGGCGACACAGAGCCTTATCACCGGGATGTGAAGTCGGATGTTTCCCAATTGTATCAGTCTTCTTTAGGGGGTGGTTCGAGGTCCGGGCGGGGGCAGGACAGCATTTCAGTCACAGAGTAGAGGGCATGACACTACCCAGGCCCCTGGGGTATGGTTGGGATGGGGAAAAGTGGAGAAAGGATGTGAGGCGGGGTTTGAAAACCCGGTACAAATTACCTTTGGTGGTAAGAGGTTGGCAAGATTTCAGGAGGAGGAAGAGGAAGAAGAGGCGGAAGATTGGATAGTGCCCCTCGACCCCAAGGCTTGGGAGTTTCTGGCGATCCAAAAATGAGTGTTTGGACCCAAATTTTTACTGCAACTGCCCCAGCATCAGGGCAATAAAAATGAAAGCGGGATTATGGGGGGCCCACCCCCCTTGATCCATATCAAATCAAGATGGAACTTTCTTTCGCCAACAAATTAAAAGTAGAATGCCGGAATTTGAGACAGTTTATTGACAACTCGGACATCTGTTGCGTTTCTTCACTTCAAAGTCACGATGGAAAAAACGTCAGAACATGACAGCGTAGAATGGAAAGTAGCCGCAGCAGGCAGTGTTCAAAAGGGGGCCCCCCCCCCACTGGTTAACATTTTTTTTTCTCGGTTTTTACTTTCTCACCATGCCTGCAATGGGGGCGCTTCGGAACACCAAGACCCCCTTTTCAAACCCTTGGTCGTGACTCCTGGGGCCAAAAAATGTTTTTTTGGGATTTTGATCTGGCCCCCTTCAAATTTGGGTGCCCAAATGGTTTGAATGCCCTGAGCTTGTTGAAAAATCAAAAAACAAAAACAAAAAACCCCTTGCGTTACCCCTTTACAACACAGAAAATAGCCCTGTTATCGGGGGTCTAGACCTAATGTCTATCTATGCACACTGTACTCCCCCCAATACAGTATCGGTTCCATCAAGTTGGGGGGGCCCAGAGCCTCTCTCTCCAGCTCCCTGCTGCACTGCCCCTTAGCAGCCCACGCCAACCCTGGTTCCCGGGGGAGAAGCAAGGCTTTTTATAAGCCGGGAAAAAAAAACCCTGGAAAAATGGAAAACATGGAACAGTCACCCCCCAACTGCAGTGCTCGGGAAAGCCAAACCCCTAGTGGCGGACATCAGCTGTATTTATAATCGAGTGTCAGCAATAATGTTTGTTGACAACACCGGGCTTCCCCACAGAGCCCAGGCCTTGGGTGGCCCCATTTTTAGGTTTTCCCCCTGAGTACGCCACATAGACATGTGACCACTTATGGTGCTCTCCACAAATTTATATTTATTTAATATAAAATTTATATATATATATTTTGTGGAAGGAAAAAAGGTGCGATTATTGACGGACGTTATGTGTCCCCAAATTCCCTAAGATCGGTGAAATAAGCCCTGTATTCTGGGTCAGCGGCAAGGGGCCCACTGCCCGTTTGTAGTTGATAGAGGGCCCAGTAATGCCGTGATCCGGGTCGGGCTTTTTTGGGCAGTCTGTAGAGGTGGGGGGGATGGGTGCCCCAAAATTCCCCAGTCGGGGCCACAAAACCCCTTTTTAAAGGGCCCAGCAGGCTCGGGTCTTTCGGGGGGTGTGGTTACCATCCTGTAAAAAAATCCCCGTGGGGTGAGCATTTGAGTAAGACCCAGGGTGGGCTTGAAAACCCTGGAAGTACTGCAGAGACCTGCACACGATTCTGTTAACCCCTTTGGAAAAAGGCATGGGTTTTTGTGACTAAAAAAACAAGGACTGTGATTTATGTTTGTTTTGGCTGAAGCAAGCCCTGCTTTTATTTCCTGTTTATATGACCGAGTAATAAATCCTACAGTATTGCTGTTAAAAGGACTGTCTTTTGAGTTTAATTCCACAAAAAATTATAATATACACTCACCGGCCACTTTATTGGTTTACACCTGTTTTAGTAAGGGGTTGGCCCCCCTTTTGCCTTCGAACTCCTAAATTTTCGGGGTTGATTCAAAAAGGTGTTTCCCAACGATGCTCAATGGTCCAAGGGGCCAAAGAGTGCCAAAAAAAAATATTCCCCACACCATGAAAACCCCACCCCCCCCTGAAGTTGTACAAGCAGGATGGATCAGTTTCTTTTGTTGCGCCAAATTCTGCCCCTACCATCCAAATGTGCAGAAAAAAGGATCATCAGACAGGCAACGTTTTTCCAATCTTCTTGTCCAATTTCGATGAGCTTGGGGAAATTGGGCCTCAGTTTTTTGTTCTTGCTGAAAGGAGTGGAACCCGGTTGGTCTTCTGTGCTGTGCCCTCTGCCCCAAAGTTCGCCCTATGTGCGTTTAGAGAGTCTTCTGCCCACCCTTGTTGTAAAGGGTGGCTATTTGAGTCATGTTTGCCTTTCATCACTCGAACCAGTCTGCCCTTTCCTTTACCTTGGCTCAACAAGGATTTCCGCCACAGGACTGCCGCTCATGGTGTTTTTTTTTTTTTCGGACCCTTTCTGTAAACCCCAGAGATGGTTGTGCGTAAAACCCCGGAGCCGAGTTTTGAAAAAACTCAGACCAGCCCTTCTGGCACCCAAAAACCATGCACGTTTCAAAGCACTCAAATCCCTTTCTTCCCCCTACTGATTTCTGGGTTTGAAATGCAGGAATTGTTTTGACCAGTTATTGCCTAAATGCACTAGTTGCCGCATGTGATTGGCTGATTAGAAATTAAGTGTTAACGAGCAGTTTTAACAGGTG